>PITB01038120.1:0-10311 GCA_004024585.1 Paradoxurus hermaphroditus
AAGGCGAAGCGAAGCGGGGCGGGCCCCACTGAAGGGCGGGGTCGCCAGGTCCCGACGTCAGAGGAATGCGGTGGGGGGAGGGGGGAGAGGGGCCCCTCCCCTCCCCGCCCCCGCGCCCGGCCCGTACGCCCCTCGCGCCGTCGCGCGCTGCCGGGACGCGGCGGAACCGTCCTCGGCGCCACACGTTCCGGGTAGCGCGCCAGCGGGCCCGCACCCACGGCGGGCGACCGGGCGGCCGCGATTTCTGCACCGCCTCGCTCCCGGCCTCCGCCCCTCCCCCACCCCTTGCGCTCCGGCAGCGGGCGGCGGGCGGCGCCTCCCACCCGTCCCCCTGCACCCCTCCCCGACCCCTCGCCCCCAGCCCCTACCAGCTCGGCGGCGAGCCTGGCCGGCCGTCCGGGATCGAAAAGAGAGCAGACACTGGGAAGTTTTGGGGGAGGGAGGGGCGGGCCTTAAAGGGACCACGACCTCTTTTCAGCCTGGAAAAAAAAAATACGGGGTGGGGGTGGGGGGAGAGATCGAGAGTTGCTCGGCGGTCGAATGCAGGGAACAACGCCAGAAAGGAATGGAACGACTTATGAGTCCCCACACGTTAGGGCTCTGCGTCCCTTTCCAAACACCCAAACCCCTCATCCCCCCCCCCCCCCCCGCCTTCCATCTCGGAAAGTCACGCAGTTGTTTGGCAGTGACGCCTCATTCCTCCTGGTCAGCCGAGGGTTGTGTTAGTTGAGGTCGATGTTGGGGCGCACGCTGTACGGATGGGGAAATGAGCTCCGGGGACCCGAGCGACTGATCCAGGATCCCCCCGCTTGGAAATGGCCATAGCGGGCTTTGCCTGCCGCTGACGAGTAGCCACCGCACTGCAGTACCTGCTGTTGTTACGGGGGCCTCGATGTGCAGTAGTTTAAGGGCACGGGCTCGGGGGCCGGACTGCCGGCTTCAAACATGGAGGCTGCCCTTACAACTCTTGTGGCTTTGGGAAAGTAATTTAGTCTTTTGGGGCTGCTTTTTCCTGACCCAGTGGTTATAGCACCTGCCTTCTAGTGTGGACTTGAGGGATGGTGACAATGTCTGGAAGCCGAGGGGCCTCAGGGCGACTCCCATTTCACAGATGAGGTAAACTGAGGCCCAGAGAAGGGAAAGACCAGTTGAAATATACAAGGAGACTTAGTCGCTCCCTTCGTTAACACCCACAAGAAGTCATGTGACCCCCGTAGGCCCATCCATGCCTAGCCCTTTTCCACCTGTCTTGCTGGGGCACAAACAGTGGCTTTTCTTCTGTTCATCCAATGCTCAGAGCTCATTCCCGACTGTGCTGGCTCCTCCCTCTGCCTAGAAGATTCTTCCAGATCGCGGCTTCTCAGCAGACACCCTGTGGCTCAAATGTCACTTCCTCACCATCCAGCGTAGTTAGCGGTGGTGCACCGTTATAACCATGGCTCCCCATTTGTCTCCCTCTGGGTTTTTTTTTTTATGTTTATTTTTTGGTTTTGGGAGACAGAGTGTGAGCAGGGGAGTGGCAGAGAGAGAGGGAGACACAGAATCTGAAGCAGGCTCCAGGCTGTCAGCACTGAGCTGGGTTGCGGGGCTTAAACTCAGAGACGGTGATATCGTGGCCTGAGCCGAAGTCCCAGACACCCCTCTCCCTGTTTGTATTGCCCTGTGGAGACATCTAGTTATTTAATTTCTGTCTCTTCACTAAATCTGGGCGCTTTTGGGGCTGGAAGTGGGTACGTTTTAATCATTTTAAGAATCTACCCTAAGGTTATTCATTCAAGGGATATTTATTGAGCCAACACTGTTGGGGGGTACGTGGGATAAAATGGTGAACAAGATAGGGAAAACTCCCTCCATCCTGGGATTACAGCCTTCTTTTTTTTTTAATCCAAGTTAGTTAACATACAGTGTAATAATTGTTTCAGAAGTAGAATCTAGTGATTCATCACTTACGTATAATACCAAGTACTCATCCCAAGTGCCTTCCTCAATGCCCATTGCCCATTTAGCCCATCCCCCACCCAGGGCCCCCTCCAGCAAACTTCGGTTTTTTATTTGTATTTAAGAGTCTCTCATGGGTTTGCCTCCCTCTCTGTTTTTATCTTATTTTTCCTTCCCTTCCCCTATGTTCACCTGTCTTGCTTCTTAAATTCCACATATGAGGGGCCCTTGGGTGGCTCAGTCGGTTAAGCGGCCAACTTCGGCTCAGGTCATGATCTCATGGTCTGTGAGTTCAAGCCCTGCGTCGGGCTCTGTGCTGATGGCTCAGAGTCTGGAGCCTGCTTCAGATTCTGTATCTCCCTCTTTCTCTGCCCTTCCCCTGCTCACAATCTGTCTCTATGTCTCTCAAAAATAAAAACATTTAAAAAAATTCCACATATGAGTGAAATCATATATTTGTCTTTCTCTGACCGACTTATTTGGCCCAGTGTAATACATTCTAGTTCCAGCCATGTTGTTGCAAATGGTAAGATTTCATTATTTCTGATCAGTGAGTACTATCCCATTGGGGGTATATATCCACACCATGTCTTCTGTATCCATTCATTGGTTGATGGACATTTGGGCTCTTTCCATAATTTGGCTATTGTTGACTGTGTGGATTATATTATTTTAAAATTTTTATTTATTTATTTTTCAGTTTATTTACCTTGAGGGCGAGAGTGCCCCTGCGAACAAGGAAGGGCCAGAAAGAGAGAGTGAGAGAGAGAATCCCAAGCAGGCTCCGCACTGTCAGCGTGGAACTTGATGGGGTGCTCAAACCCAAGAACCATGAGATCATGACCTGAGCCAAAAACCCAGAGTTAGATCCTTAACCCACTGAGCCACCCGGCCGCCCCCCCCCCTTTTTTTTTTTAATGTTTAGTCATTTATTTTGAGCGAGAGTGCATGGGGGAGGGGGAGGGACAGAGAGAGAAGGAGAGAAAGAGAGAATCTCAAGCAGGCACTGACGTGGAGCCCAACATGGGGCTCGATCTTCCTGAGCTCATG
Organism: Paradoxurus hermaphroditus; assembly: GCA_004024585.1. Lineage (NCBI taxonomy): Eukaryota > Metazoa > Chordata > Mammalia > Carnivora > Viverridae > Paradoxurus > Paradoxurus hermaphroditus. The sequence goes on from PITB01038120.1 coordinate 2,989, forward strand.
ACCTGAGCCGAAACCAAGAGTCAGAGGTTCAACTGACCGAGCCGCCCAGGCGCCCCTCCTGGGCGTTATATTCTAGTGAAATACTTAAGTAAAACGTATTGTGTCACATGGTGATAACTATTATTCAGAAATTAAAACAGGGAAGGAGGATGAGAAGTGGATGAGGATAGTTTGCTTGAAAGGGTGTTAAGAGAAAGCCTCACCAAGAAGGTGGCATTCTTGCAAAGGACTGAAGAGGGGGGGCGGGTTGGGGAGAGAGGAAGTGTATGGGTACCTGAGGACTAGCATTCCAAGCAGAGGGAACAGTGCAAAGGCCCTGAGGTGCAAATGTGCCTGGTTTGTTCCAGGAATCGGCTTGGAGGCTGGGGGCGGGAGGTAAATGGTAAGTGAGGCAGCCAGAGAGATGAGAGAAGGGGACAGTCCTAGGGAGGATGAGGGGCCTCAGGGGCTTGGGGAGGACTTTGCCTTTTACTCTGAGGCGGAGCCGCTAGAGGCTTCCCAACCGGGGAGGACCCTGATCTGGCTCGGGTCCTCCCAAGAGCCCTGTGGCTGCGTGGCGTGGGTGGGGGAAACAGACTGTGGGAGGTGGGGCAGGAGGCAGGGAGACAGTGAGGAGGCTGGTTCCGGGGAACAGTCTGGGGAAGAGAGTGGACAGGGTCCCGGTGGGGGCCGTGGAGGGGTTCAGGTGGGCCCGTTGTGGATCTGGTTTGAAAGTAGAGTCCACGGGACGGGCTGAGGGGTCAAATCTCCCCACAATTCAAAACCATCTCCACTGCGGGGCTCACGGTGATGGCCGAGGTCCCCAGCTTCCTTTTGGTGCTCCATCCACTATGAGATGCTGCTCGTTGAAAGAGAATCCTTCCCCTCTCTCTCTCTCTCTCTCTCTCTCTCTCTCTCTCTCTGCCTTCGATGCAGACCATGGCTTTCCAGGGCCAGCCGTCCACATCGGTGATATCTGGGGACATGGATAACTGCTCTCAAACACCTGTGCCTGGAGGTGGGGGGGGAGGAGGGGGTTCCCATGACCTGTAACCAACCAACATTTTTTTTCTTTTTTTTTTTAGCCTTTATACTAGTCTATTTGTAAAAAAAAAAAAAAAAAAACCACACACACACACAAAAACAAAAACATATAGCTAAAGTAATTTGATTTTTAAAATTAGGGGGAGGGCGGGGGAAAAATAAAAATAAAATAAAATCAAAGGTCATTTAGCAATAATGTACATTTTACAATAAAATTATAGTAAAATACTGACCTTTGATAGTTTAAACAAAGTAACATTCAGGTAAAAATCATGTCGCATGTAAAATTTAATTAGACGGGCGCCTGGGTAGTTCGGTCAGTGAAGCGTCTGACTCTTGATTTCGGCTCGGGTCCCCGATCTCACTGGTTGTGAGTTCAAGGCCTGCATTGGGCTCTGCGCTAGCGGCACGGAGCCTGCTTAGGATTCTCTGCCTCTCTCTTTCTCTCTTTCTCTCAAAAATAAATAAACATTTAAAAAATAAGTACATAAAATTTAGTTGGAAAATTCATAGTTCACAAAAGTATATACGTTTTGTCGCTAGCTCACGAGAACATTATCATAAATTTACTCAAGATACAGAACGAAATTCACAGTTAGGCTTGGGAGTACTACAACGTTTTCTGCTGAATCCACTAATATTTTTGTTAGTAGGGTAGACTTGAAATAACCGACACTGAAAATGAATTAACATTTTATTGTATATTCACCAATAATTTAAATGAGAAATTAAATCAAGCTTAAAACACCACTGACACATACCCTTCGAAGGATAATTAAAATAAAAAGCAGTAGCAGCTTTGATTTCTGTTTTCATAAATACATACAAGACAAATCTCTACTTTGTAGTTAAAATGGGCACAAGAAGCCGAGTCCTGAAGTATTTTTCCCAAGAGAAAAGTTCTGATGTTAAAACTTTGCTAAAAACAGACAGAAAGAGAGAGAAAGGATTTTTACTTAAAATGTTAACCTCCTGCCCCGCTTATAATAGGAATGAAGTTTAACCTACGTGTTAACATTTTGCCATTCGAGAGTCAAGTTTAGATAAATGCACAGAATGTTAAAGTTGGGAAGCCATTAAAAAGTAGTGGTTTATCCTGGGGCGCCTGGGTGGCTCGAGCAGTTGGGCGTTCGACTTCGGCTCGGGTCATGATCTCACAGTTTGTGGGTTCGATCCCCGCGTCGGGCTCTGTGCTGACAGCTCAGAGCCTGGAACCTGCTTCAGATTCTGTCTTCCTCTCTCTCTGCCCCTCCCCTGCTCATGCCCTGTCTCTCTCAAAAAAACCAAATACAGTTAAAAAGAAATAGTGGGGTACAAGTGGGAGAACTTAGGTGACTTCAGCAAAAAGCACGCTGTATTACGTAACATTATGTGGTTGATAGTTTAGTGGTAACATGTTTAGCGGTGCCCTGAACAAAATACACTAAGTATTCTGAGTCGAGGGATCTTCGTCTAATCGAAACTTCTTCGTATGTTAAAATTACCTCTTTTTAAAATTTTTTTAAAATTTTTAATGTATATTTATTTTTGAGACATAGAAACAGAGCGTGAGCAGGGGAAGGGCAGAGAGAGAGGGAGACACGGAATCCGAAGCAGGCTCCAGGCTCTGAGCCGTCAGCACAGAGCCCAACGCGGGACTCGAACCCACAGACCGCGAGATCATGACCTGAGCCGACTGAGCCACCCAGGTGCCCTCTTTTTTTTTTTTAATTTTTAATGTTTATTTATTTCTGAGAGAAAGAGAGACAGGGCGCGAGCGGGGGAGGGGCAGAGAGAGAGGGAGACACAGAATCCGAGGCAGCCTCCAGGCTCTGAGCTGTCAGCACAGAGCCTGAGGTGGGGCTCGAACTCAGGGAGTTGTGAGATCATGACCTGAACAGAAGTCAGATGCTTAACCGACTGAGCCACCCAGGTGTCCCTAAAATTTCTTTTAATTAGAAAATATTAAGGGGCACCTGCCTGGCTCAGCTGGTAGAACATCTCAGGGGGTGTGAGTTTGAGCCCCATGTCAACTGTAGGGACTCCTTAAAAATAAAATCTTTAAAAAATATATTAATTGGGTAACACACGAACATGGTACAAATGTCAAACAGTCTGATTTGTGGACACCCTTCCTCCTTATCCGCATTGCCCTCCTAGAAGCAACCACTGCTACCACTTCCAGATACTGGAATGCGTATGCTTTTTCCACATTCCATACAAACATTTCTGCTCTTTGCCCTGTTTATTTTTTTATTTAAAACAATTTTTTCAACGTTTGTTTTTGAGAGAGACAGAGACAGAGACAGAGTGCAAGTGGGGGAGAGGCAGAGAGAGAGGGAGACACAGAATCCAAAACAGGCTCCAGGCTCTGAGCTGTCGGCACAGACCCCAACTAGGGGCTTGAACTCACAAATCACGAGATCATGACCTGAACTGAAGTCAGATGCTTAACCGACTGAGCCGCCCAGGCGCCCCCAAAATACCTTTTAGTGAATTCATTTGCTGTGCAGTATTCCATTGTGTGGATGTGCCGCAATCTATCAGTTTGACTGAGAGCGGGCGTTTGGGTGGCTCCCCGATATTCGGTTATAAGGAAGAAATGCTTGGTCTCTCCTAGGTATCTCAAGATAAAGGCAGAGTGGGATTTGGGACAGGGGTCAGCCATGACCGAAGTTGCCATCGGCCCACAGTGCTGCTCCCCTAGAAGCTATTTCACCCCTCATGACGATGTCGGGGTACCGTGATGGCCCAGGAAGGGCCTTCTTTTTGGTTCTGACTTGTCACTGTGTTGATTTCTCACAAACCTTACCCACTTTGAATTGTAATCAAGCCGCTAGGAGAACATTCAGGATGGATCTCCCTTTCCTGCATAGGTTGGCTCTTTCTCCCCCTCTAACTTAAATAGTAAGAGAACAGAAAACGAGGGTTGAAGCTGACACGGTTTTCTAGAACTCGGCTCCCACCGGACGTGGCCTCCAAGACCTAAGTCCTTTCTAATTTTGGCTGACTAAGCTTCGTGATCCACCTCCTTGGTAAAAGTCCGTGCTGTTAGGACTGTCAGTGCTGTGGAAAATACAGAGGGATAAAATTCGAAAATGCAGAGAGATAGTGTCAAAGTCGAGAGCTTTCTGACCGACGAGGTGCCCAGAAGTAGCATTTTCACCCCAGCCATGGCTTTCGGATTTCCGCCCCCTGCTCCCACCTCCATGTTTGCTATTGTAAGTGTAATGATCGTATTCCTTCCTAGGGGGGCCATTGCTTTTGTAAATGAAATATGGCTCCTGCCATCGACTTCCGTCAACATTATTGGATAATGTCAAATTGTTTTCCAAACCGTCTGTGCCATCTGTTCCCACTGCCAGTGAAGGAGAGGGGCTCATTCTTTTTAACGTCTGGATACTTTTCCTTGGGTAGATGTCCCGTAATTGGTCTGATGAGTAGCCACTGAATTTGTTCCCAGGCTTCCTCTACCACCAACAGGGCCATAATGACCAAGCCGGACATACGTTACTTTCCACAGAGGCAAATGTCTCCCTGATATCTGCCTAGAAGCGCTGTCTCAGAGAGAATGTACCTTGTATTGTGTCAATTACTCTTTATTGTTGTACGATTTCCTTCTCTCTTTGGGTGTCTTCTGCCGTTCTCTTTCAAAACTTCTTATGTTGGGAAAGCTCATTGATTCAAAGCTTTTCTTCTTTTCCAATACAAGCATTTGACTTTACCTCCCCAACTCCATAGTCTATAATGAGCCACTCCTCACAACCTGAGTGCAGCTCTTTCTGCCTGTCCTCGTGGTTTCATAAAATCACCTTTGTTGCACCAAAGATGTCTTCAAGAATTCTTTCTCGGTCATTGGATCCGGACCACCTCCCCAACATCACCCCATAAAACCTTCTCAAGGCTATGACTTTCCCTCTTCATGCTGATTTAGCTTCATCCCCCAGTTTTAAAGGTTTTTGTCATTTCCATCCTAATTTTTCCCAAGCAGATAGGGTTTTCAGTTACCTTGTTGTTGTTGATTGCTAAAATAGTTGCCAGTATGGCGCCTGGGTGGCTCGGTCGATCGGCTAAGCATCCGACTTCAGCTCCGGTCATGATCTGATGGTTTGTGAGTTTGAGCCCCACGTTAGTCTCCTGGCTGTCAGCTCAAAGCCTTTTTGGGATCCTCTGTCTCCCTCACTCTGCCCCTCCCCTGCTCCCTCTCTCTCAAAAAACAAATAAACATTAAAAAAACAAGATAGTTGCCAGTTGGTACACTTTACATTGTATAAGACTTCACCAAATTACCCTTTATTAACACCAGAGCAATTTGAGTTCCCATCATCATTATATACAAATACCTGTTTTCCCACTATCTCAGAAACACTGCAAAAATTTTTTACATTTGCATTTTTTAACAATTTAAGCAGCAAAAGCTGGTTTGTTTGTTTCTGTTTTTAGTAAAAGCTGGTTTTAATTTACATCTACTTTCTCTTTAAAAGAAATTTTTTTAACACTTATTCATTTTTGAGGGGGGGGGAGGGGCAGGGAGAGAAGGAGACATCGAATCTGAAGCAGGTTCCAGGCTCCAAGCTGTCAGCACAGAGCCTGACTCTGGGCTCAAACCCACAAACCACGAGATCGTGACCTGAACCGAAGTCAGACACTTAACCAACTGAGCCACCCAGGCATCCCTAGAGTAAAAAGATTTACTTTATCTTATTGGAAGCAAGTCTGTTGTGTGTGCACGCATACGTGTGTGTGTTCACAAGCCAATGGAATCGCTGGGGGTAAAAAGCATTCCAGGCAGAGGGAACCCCAAACGCAAAAGCCCCGAAGTGTGACCTGGCAGAACGGTGGTGGCGTGTGTCAGAGGAGGCGAGTTCAGAGAGGTGACGGGGACAGGCGTGTGACATGGCGGGGACGCCGACTCCTGCCTGAAAGAAGAACCATGAGGGGGCCCAAACCCCAGAGTGACAAGGGGCTGCCGCGGCCGGCGCCTTGGGTTCCCGCTGGAGGCGGCTTGTTGGGAGGACACGGTGCATGGGCGGCTGGAGACAGTGGACTCTGTCCTGCCAGCAGGGGTGTTCATATCAAGTCCCCGCGCAGTTTCCCCAGTCAATCCAATCCCAGGGGATCCAGGCCGCCTTCTTCGGCGCAACCGTATTCCGGATTCCCTGGTGCTTTTAGCAGGGCCTCGGAGGCCGCGCTGGGGCCCTTCTCTGCCCGGGGCCTTCCCAACGGTTGGCTGCAGAAATAGGTTTCCTTCCTGCTGATGAAGACCGGAAGTGCTGACTCAGCTCTTGCCAAGAGCTGGGTGAGAATTTCCGGAAATTACAAACTTCATATTCACACGAAAGTCGTAAGTAAAACCGTTTTGATCGAAAATAGGGGGAAAAAAAAAACAGAACAAGATCAGTTTAAAAAAAATATTTTTTACTGAGATGTTTTCTCTCTTTTTAGAGAATACAACTTCGTGGTTTTACTCACGAGGTTGGGCAGCGATCGCCACCAATCCCAGGACTTTATCGATCACGCTCCGAAGAAACTCCAGATTCTTTAGCAGTCACCTGCCTGCCACCCATCGCAACCGCTAACCTACTTTCTGTCTCTGTGGATGTGCCACGTAAATGGAAGCTAAAATACGTGACCTGTTGTGCTCGAGCTCCCCCCTGCGTTATGGGATGTCCTTCACCCTTTTTTGCGACCGAATAATATTCCACCGTATGGACCTACCTACCACTTTCGTATCCGTCAGGTGAACACAGAATCTCCATGAGTTCGGCTCCCAGCTCCCGGTCCCGCAGGCTGCCTCTCACCGTTCTCGGTGATCCCTATACCCAGGGAGGCGACCCTCGGACCATCCCGGCCTCCTGGTTACCGGACCTCCCCTTCTCCAGGGATCCTGTCCTCCCCCCACGGGCACACCTACACCTCGTCTCGGTAACCGCAGCCTCTTGGAACCTCAGCTACACGCATCCCACCGCCCAGTGTAGCCTATCTTTCTAGTTCATTCCCTCCCAAACCTCAACTCCAACAGTTTGCCTCTCCCCCTCCCGCCCCCTCATAGCTTCACACGGATGAAATTCCTTGACCGGCCACGCCCCCTCACATGCCTTCACCGCGCGCCTCTCTGCCTCACCGTACTCGCCTGGTAAAACCGCATTCCTTATTAGATCTAAGCCTCCGCCCGGGCAGCCGAATGTGAGTGGAGAAAAATATACAACCATGATAAGTGGCCTGGCCTGAAAATATTTTTTTAATGTGTATTTATTTTTGAGAGAGACGGTATGAGCTCGGGAGGGGCCGAGAGAGAGAGAGAGAGAGAGAGAGAGAGAG
>PITB01038121.1:0-10359 GCA_004024585.1 Paradoxurus hermaphroditus
GCGCCGCCTCCGCCCTGTCGCTCCACGATCTCAGGTGACAGCCACCGGGGGCCAACGCCTGCCCGCTTGTCCAAACACGGTTTGCAAACTGTTGGGCTGTGTTGTGATATTTAATTGCTACCGAACTATCACATGTCAACGGTTTATAGATAAAAGAAAGGCATTGTTCAGAAAATGGATTAATTAGTATTTAATTGCTGTAACTTGCAATTAATCCGTTAATATCAGCAATGAGGCTCGTAGCAAATTAGCGGGGAGCAACAGCAGTGCGGCCCCTTTGCCGCATCCAAACCGGAGGGCACCCCGCCCCGGGCACCGCCTCGGACGGGCCCGCCAGCCCATGGGTCCTGGCGCGGGTTAAAACTCAGTTTCTCTTCCTAACCTCCGACGCCATCCGCAATGGCTAAGGTGGATTCGGTGTTGGTTCCGATGACTCCCTCGGAGGGGAGACTCCGGCTGACAGTCCATCTGGAAGGAATCGGAAGGAATCGGTTTGCGGGAGGAAACGTTCTTCGAGGCACCTTCGGAGGACGGAAACCCCCACGTCCCTGCTCCTTGTAAGTTTGCTGGGACATCTGGAGACTCGGGCTCAAACCAGGCGTGTCTTTTCCAACCCGGCGTCGTCCGGGGAGGGGGCCGGCGTCCTGCCCACCGGGGACCCTCATCACCCTGCTCCCGCCACCCACCTGCCCCGTCTGCTCCGGTCGGAGAGCTTGGGGGCGCCGTTAGGGTGGACGCAGTTAGGGACCCGGCCGAGACCCCCACCGAAAGCCCCGGGGGGCCCGCTGGACCCCCCCTCCCGCCAGGCCCGGCCCCGCCCCTGCGCCCCACTGCAGCTCCTCCCTGGAAAATTAGACCCCCACACACGACGGCCTCCCACCTCCGTCCACCCGCCGCCAGCCCTTCAAGGCCTTTCTCAATTGTTTGCTGTCAGCGAAACAAGTGTGGGCCCCGCGATCCCGCAGACAACAGAGCCCGCAGCCCATCTCTCGCGGGTGATGTCACCCAGGTAAAATTGTACTGACAAGCTTTTAATTAAAGTTTTCCCACACATCTTTCCGCGGGTCCCCGGAGCGATGATTCATTATGTGCCGACTGCCAGCCAATTGTGAGTCGGGAGGGAAGTGTTTTATTTTCAAAGCTCTTGCTGACAGCAGAGAACACTTTGTTATACAATCTGTTTACGTTTTTCACACACACGCACACACACGCACACATGATCTTGCTACAGGGGAAACGGGAGGCCGGGAGTTCGGCATGGCATGCGTGGCAATAATTAAATACATCTGGTGCCGAAAGAGCCAGGGGGGCGGGACAGCAAAGCTCCCTCTGTAAACAGTCACCCCATCCCGACGAGACCCCCCCACTCCGCTCCTCGAGGAGAAACAACTCCAGGAGAGCACGCAGGGCATGGAGCCTGCCGCCGGAGTGGGGAGGACCACGGGGCGCAGTCACCAGCCGGGCCGGGCGAGAGGGCCGCCCTGCTCCCCTGCTCTGTGGGGAGGGCAACACCCACTTTGGGGGTGGGCGAGCTCCGGCTGGATGGCTGGATGGGGGCTCCTGCTTGCAGACTCCGCGTCACCCAGACAAACTCCAACAGGTGGAGGAGGAGGAGGGAGGGGCCCTGCCTGGGTCAGGCGACCCTGACCCTCAACCTCGGGGCACGAAAGAGTCCGTTCCCATAATGACCTTCAGTAATGACCTTCAGACCGACCGCTCTTGACATCCCCGGTCCAGCACCTGGGGCGGGCCGCGGGGACGTCAGAACTGGGTGCCCGTTCGGACCGTACCCTTCGCTAGATGTGAGACTTGACGAGTAGCCTGTCCTCCCCGGACTCAACTTCCCCACACGCAAACGGGGGACAGGAGCACCTGACTCAGGGTGGGTCACGACCTGAACTCAGAGCATGAGTCCACGCGGGCCACTTTGGCCCCGGGGAGCGTGGTCAGACGCGTTCCCAGCAGGCTGGTACCCTTACCCTGGCGCACGGCTGGCTTCTCCTCTTTTCCGTCCGAGCTGCGAGCACGCTGCAGCACGAGGAAGGCGCAGCTTCGGGCCGAGCGCAAGAGGGTCCACCACATGCCCGGGGCCTGCTTCAGCCAGGGCCCGGCTTCCAGAAAGTTCGCAGAAGGGCTCGGCAGAGATGCATTCGGACGGAGGCAGGTCCTGCCGTGCAGACCCCCAGAGGTGTCTCCATACCCCACACCCGGGCCTTGCGTCCGCACACCTTGCACCCCGGCCACGCGTCCCCTTGACACTGACCACCATTTGCATTCCCGCTGGCCACAGGCCAGCCCCCGCGCGGTCTCCGGTCTCCTCGCCCCTCTGAGGCTGAGTCCTGAGCGCCTGTCTCGTGCGGAGCACACGGGTAACAAACTTGGGTTCCCGGCGGCCCCTCAGAGGCACTGGCACTTTCGTCCATTCTCTCCACCGCTGCCAGGGCAGGACAGACGACCTCCTCAGATGTCAGGACAAGGTGGGAACCAGCGTGGGGCCCCCAGGGGCGGACCCCTCCCACTCGGCCAGCAGTCCCACCAGAACCGAAGGGACCACCGTCATCCGAAAGAGCCGTCCCCGAAACAGTTGGACAGACGCTTACCGTGCTCTCCTTGGTGCGAGGCACACGCACTGAGCGAGGTGAGCCCGACCCGGCCCCAGTGGAGTCCGGCTGCGGCCCCAGACGTGGACACGGGCGCAGGAAAATGCCCGCATGGGACACCGCCGAGCCTACTCTGGGGAGAGGCGTTTAAGGTGGGAGGCTGGAGCAAGGAAGGGAGGGGGAAGGGCATTCAAACCCCGGGGAGCTCTGAGCCTCAGGCCTGGAGTCCAGCAGGACAGCCCGGAGGAAGGAGAGGCCGAGGCGGGACAGGGGGGCAGGCCCAAATCACTGGGCCTTCACAGGCCACTCCGGGGCACGAAGCGCCTGCAGCCCTGAAACGCTTGAACGAGAGAGAGCAAAGCCCAGCTTGCCTCTCAGAGAGAACTTTCCAGGTGCTGGGTGGACAATGGGTGGAAGAGGCACTCGGGAGGGTTCCAGAGTCCCCTGGAGTAGGAGGGTCTCCCGAGACACGGCAGCGCCCGAGAGGACAAAAAGGGCTGTCCAGGGTCTCGGGGGACCCAGCTCTGTGTAGCGCGTCACGTGAGCTGCATAGCGGGGACTCAGATGTTTGATAAGCACATGTGTACAAGGCTGGGTGGACGGACGGACGGATGGAGGGGTGGACGGATGGACGGACGGATGGAGGGTTGAATTCCATTAATGACCACATAGAAAATAATATCCCTCGACCAGCTGGCAGCTTCACTATTTGGAATTGGTTTGTTTGGTCCAATTTGGCAGAATACATCAGGCAGCTCAAAAAGAAAAAAAAAAAAAACAACAGCCTTAAAAGTCTCTGCTGTTCCCCCCCTCTGAGGTGGGGGATGCAGTTCCCTCTGGGTGCCGAGCGTCTCCTCGGCCCACGCAGGGGACAGAGGCACAGTCTGCGACATCTAAGTCTAGTTTAAAACACGCCATGCGGCTTTCCCTTTGCTCTTTTGGAATTGGAGAACCTGCCCGGCCGACAGGGTCAGCCCCGCCGGCTTGGCTGAATTCGGCTTTTACCGCTTGGTCCTCCCTCCCATGCGTCAGCCCACACTTCGTGATTGGGGCTAAAGCTCCCGGAGGCCCACCGTCTCGTCTGTGTCCCGTTGAAATTTTGTATTAGCCAAAGAAAATGGTGTAGACCCGTCGCCACATCGTGGGTGATTTTTTTTTTCTGCATCAGTTGTGTGTGGAACAGAACGTGGGAACTGGAGGGGAGGGGCTGGAACACGGGGCGTCGGTCCGGGGTGGAGGGAGACGGAGAGGCTGGCGGGGGCTGTTAGCAGAGGCCAGGCAGCGGTGACAGCAGGTGCTCGTCAGCAAAAGCCCAGCAAAAGGCGGGGGAAATGTTATTGAAGGAAAGAAGACCTTTGCTATTCAGTGAGGGGAATTTGAGCAAAATGTGGCCTGAAATGATGAAGCAAATGGCAAATGTCTGCAATAAGGGGAGGGGTTCGGGCGAGGGCAGTTTTAGGCGGAGTGTTGAAGAGACCGATTGTGTTTTCAGCTGAATATTATTAGGTAAGGTTAAAGAAGGAGGAGTCAGAGATGGAATTATTCAGCTTTTAAGCAGAGTTTTGAAAAAAATATGTAAATAGGCAGGGCTTGCTAGCTTTGGAAATAAACTGTTTCCCATTTTCAGTCTCTCCAGAAAAAGGTTTCGAGCAATGCTTTACAGACCCTTCCAAACTAACGAATCTTCCAGGAAGGTCAGGTCGCAAGCCTGCCGGTTAAACACCAGGGTGTCGAGAACTTTCCTGGCCGTTTCCCACTTTATGCTCAAGAGCGGGACTTGTCTTGAAGCGTTTTGTGGGTGTGGCTTTTGACTAATGGATAAATGTGAAATGATACAGAGGAAACCCGTAATGTTTTTGAGGGAATGGTATCAACTCTGACTGGGATAGTATAGAAAGTACACAATGAAAAGAGTATTTTGGAGCTACTTTCGACATCAGGAAATAGATCAAGGAGAGCATTCAGTTACAAACTCAGCTCGTCTCTTACGGGAAAGAGAGAATGGTCTCCAGATTGAGGGACCCACCCACAGAAGCCTCATTCCCTCACGGACCCTGATCCTGGTGCCAGGGTGATAGAGGACGGTTTCCGGCTCGTCTGCACAGGGACAGAGTATAAATGACGTGTGACCAGAGAACAGACCGTTCTATTCTTTTGAAGAAAAATGGCCGCGAATCTCTCCAAGAGCCCCCCCCACTCAGATACGGGGTCTCCGACCCTCTTAAACTATGTGTGCAGCAGAAAGGATGGTTTTGGTTTCGGAGGCCGCTCCACAGGAAATTACCGGGTCTCCCTGGCTCACGGGCACAGTCGGCGTGGACCCTGTTCCATCGCGCACGAGGCTCCGTCGCCCGCAGGCCTGCGGAGGGCACACCCCCTCGTCTGCAATCCTGGCGCAGACGGGAAAGGGATCTCCACGGTCGGGCACGAGCCACGGAACCACGGCCCCTGGAAGAGGCGAAGCGGGGTCCCCCTCCCCGTACAGTCTCCCCCGGGTGTGGCCGTGCCCACACCCTGGTCTCGGGCTCTCGGCCTCCCGGTGTGAGAGAATAAAGTTCCGTTCTCCGAAGCCCCGAATCTGCGGAAATCTCTCACAGTGTTCCAGAGGACGAATGCAGCGAGTCGTGTGAGGACACAGTGACGCGCGAAGCAGCCCAGGGCCCCGGGCATCGTCCCGGACACCGGACATGGGACAACCACACGGAGAGGCTGAAGTGCTCGGTGACACACGAGCCGCGTCCAGGGGCAGAGACCGCAGGCCTGGGGAGCAAGCACCCTCGGAGGGGAGACTCGACGTCCCACCCCGAGCACCTCGACCTCATCCCCACGGGCTCCTCTCGGCTGCGTCGGAGAGTTCCCGGGCGTCCACGGGGGAGCGACGTCCCGAGGTCAACCGCAGAAGCCCGGGAGGACCCCGGCCCCGAGGGATGAGCCCAGACTGCCCGTCCCCCCTCCGCGCCTGCTGACGGCAGCCTGCTGGGAGGCGGGCACCGGCCGGGGACGGCTGTCACGCAGCCTGGGCCGGAAACGCTGGGTTTCTGCTCTCACGCGAGTTTTTCCACCCGTTTCAGGCTTTGCTTTGTTTTGTTTTGTCCGCTCGCGTCTTGGTGCTGAGAGTCGCTCTCTCTTCTTGACGCACTTCCTTTGTTTCCTGGGTGAAAACTGGGCGCTGGGCGGAGGCCTGGCTGGGGCTCCCGTGTTCCTAATTGCACACGTGGTCCGGGCAGGCGTTAGCTGCCTTGCCGGGCCCTCGGAGCTTCCAGAACTGGCCGGGAAGCGTGTCTGCACTGCGCGAGGGCAGCGAGGGGTGACCCCCGGTCACGGCTTCCGAGGACAGGGGCGTCCTGCCTGCTGGGGGACCGAGCCCTGGAGAAAGCGCACCGGCCGGGACAGCAGCGCTCCCTGGACGCTGGGTTTGGCTAACTCCGCCCAGCCTGAGGCTGCGCAGCTGGGGGGGCTGAAGAACGGCCCGATTCGAGCCCGGCATCGCCACCCGCCTGCCCGTCACTGACCCCACGGCCCCACGGGAGAGACGGAAGCCCGGGAGGGAACCACCAAATGATGCTGCAGGAGGGACGCGTTCTCCCCGCCCCCACCCGCCTGCCTGTGAACTCGGCCCGTGCGGGCAGCGGGCTGGGGACAAGGCCGTTTGGGGTGGGGGGGGTGCTGGCCCGGGTGCAGGGTCCCCCCCCAGCTCATGCGGCCTCGACCGCCAGGAAACCCCGGCACAGATGGCGGCGGGAAGCCGCCCGCAGACGTGTCACAGGGAGAGGAGTCGGGCCGCTGCCAGCAAACCAGTCAGAGTCACCCCCCCATCAGCCGGACCTCCCGAAGCGTGAATCAGGGCGCTGGGCTCGAGGGCCGCCGTTTCCCAGGTCCTCAGAGGCGGCGGGGGTCCCCGGTGTTCCCGGCACATCGCGTCCTTCCCTAAGACGGCTGGCGAGGGGCCTGGTCACAGAAAGGGGGGCAGGGGGCCACCCAGGGAGTGGGGGCGCCCTGGGCTCACCGAGGCTGGGCCCCTCCCCTCAGGGCCACGCAGGCTCCGTGTGAACCGCCCCTCGGGGGCTTCGATGCGGCCCCGCCACCGCAGAGGGGCTGTGCGTGCGTGGGTCCGCGCTGTAGACAGAGCGAGCGAGGCTCGGGGGAGGCCGAGGACAAGTCCCCCGCCCTCCGAGACACGCGGAGCGAGGCCGCGCGCAGCCTCCTCCCGCAAGGACGCTTCGCGCTGCCGGGGCCAGAATTTCCAGAGCGGTGGCTCTCGTCTGAAACGAGTGCATTTGCTCAGGGGAGTCTCGGTCCCAAAGTCCCAAGGCAAAAACGCAAACTAAAGCCTCCCCCGAGATGCGCGGGGGACGTACACACGGGAGCGTCTCATGACAGGGCTGACGGGTTTGTTACCAAACAGCGAACGCAAACCGGACCTCTTCACTCTGCCCTGCTTGGTCCCCTTTGGAGACGCGCTTGGGGACAAGTGTCCAAGCAGAGGAGGACGCTCCCCGGCGTGCAGGGCCCTGCGAGGTCCCGAGTCTCTGATCCCCGGACCCCTGACTGAGGCGCCTTCGGTGAAGCCCTCCTGCAGGGCCGCCGGCGCCCCCCCCACCCGACAGGGCGCACGTCCACCTGGACCTTCCGGGAGTGAGTGTCTCGGTCCGTCTGGGCCCTAACAACACCCCACGGACCGGGGGGCCCAAGAGTGGCGGGAAGCTCTGCACACGGATCTGGAGGCCGGGAGGCCGACACCGAGGTGCCCACGGGGTGGGCTCTGGAGCTGCAGACGGAGCCTTCCCCTTGCTGGGTCTCCCGCTCAGGAAGCTCTGTGCGTGTCCTTTAAAGGGCACCGGCCCCATCTGTCAGGGCTCCACCCCCCGACCCCGCCACCTCCCAACGGCCCCGGCTCGGGCACCGTCACCTTGGGGGTTAGGGTTCGACGTACGCACTTCGGCTTCGGGCTTCGGCTGCACGGCAGCCCCGGGGGGCAGGAGACGGGGCAGCGACCGGACGGGTGATCGTCCCCGGAGCTCGCTCAGCACCAGGACGACCCTAAGTCTGGGCTCCGTGCCCGGCGAGCGGGAGATGCTCCTGCTTTAACTCCGGGCTGACTGGATCTGAAATCCACACTTTCGAGAAGAAGAAAGCAGGTCTCCCTGGGACCTCACGGGCGTTAAGGGCACAGAAGCGGAGTCTTCCTTGTCCTTGTCCTTTCTTGTCCTTGTCCCGTGACGTGACGTCGAGGGGGCCTGCCGTGCAGAGCACGCTCCCACACGTGACATCCGCACGTGCGCCTCTGGGCTGTCCCCCCCCTTTCCAAACGACCACCTCACCCGGGGCGGCGGGGCCCCTTCCCCAGGCTCCGTGTCTCGACGAGCGTTCCTGCTCCTGTCGCCCCGGGAGGTGGCTGTTGTCCCTCTCGCAGTGGCGGGGTCTGGGCGGCCGTGGGGACCACAGCAGCCGGGGAGCCTCTGCCTCGGGGTCACGTGTCCCTCAGTTCACACAGTCACATTTGCTGCCACGGTCAACGCCACCTGGAGAACCGTGTGACCCTCATGGAGCCACGTGTCTGCACTCACAGCACAATCGCGTTTGAGAAACAATCAAGTGCCCAGCTTCCAAACGCGGTGGAGACGAGACAGCAGCATCCGAGTCTCCGAAGGGGACAGTGGGGCCGGCAATCGCCTGTCCCCAGGGGCCTCCCGCCCTCCAACACGTGACCACCACCCTGTGTCCTCAGGGCCTCGGCCAGGGCAGCCTGGCTCACTGGAAGAGAGTCCAGTCCCCGTGCCTGGCCCCCGCCCCAGTGTCCTGTGTGTCCCAGAGTCTCGGGGAGGCGGGCTGGCCTCACCACCCCGCAGAGGCAGGGACTAGGCCGGCCACGCTGTCGGCGTCCTCCTAACGTTCTGTCCATCACTCGAGCAACCGAGTTACGGCGTTCATGTGTGACCCACGCCGGGCCCTGGCGCTAGGACCCGGCTGCGGGAGCTTTCAGACAAGCCGTGCTGGGGCCCCTGCAGGGACCACACTTGGCACGTGGCCTCCAGCACCGTTCTGCCCCATTGCTTCGTGGGGAAAGGAAAATAATAATAATTTCTAGGACTTTCAGATTCTGTCTCCCAAAGTACTTTTCCAGAAACATTCTTTGAAAGAGCACCATAGAAAATATGGTCCCTGTGACACGAAGCTTCAGACATCCTCATGATTTAGGGGGCGCGACCGCCGAGGGGCCCCTGGAAGGATTTTTTGTTTCTGAAATTTCAGGAGAAGAAAACACGCCTTGTTGTTGCCCGAGCTTCAGAAGAGTCAAAATCTTACGTGAATTTTGCTCGGCGGGTGCTCGTTCTAAGCACAAAGGCAGTGCTTGCCGTGGGGGTCTGGCCCTCCAGTCATCCCAGCAAAAGGGAGCGTCCCTCTGAAGGTAGTGTCTGAAGTACAAAGTCTTGCACGCTTTCTATAAAGCGAGCCCAGAAAATGTTCTAGAATAATCCACGTGAGTTGCCGAAGTGCTCCTCTGGGGTGTCTGAAGTTTGTTCCGGAATGAGCACGCGGGCCCTAGGTAGGGAGGCCGTAGATTCACCCCAAGCTGCCTCCGTGCATGCAGCTCTTATTATGCACCAGCTGTGTACAGCCCGGCTCTGGGGAAAGGGAGAGGGTGCGGGTGCTGGGCTCCGACCGTTCGCCCCGGCAGGGGACGCAGGCGGCTCTGCGGAGGGCGCGTGCTCCCCGTGGCCGTGCAGGGCACCGGGTCCGGCTCACGGATTCTTCTCCGACGGGAAGTTTCCACTCGGCCGGCGGAGGAGGGGAAGTCCCTCTCCTCCTCCCGTGCAGAATTCCCACCTCGACTCCAGGAACTGGCCACGAATCCGCCGAAGGGAGGAGGAGGTCCAGACGCCTCAGCCCCCCCCCCGGGGCACAGCCGGGGTTAGCGGGGGCCTCTCCCACGCCGACGGCCAGCTCTCCGACGGCTCTCCACGTTTCGGGCGGCCGTCGGCCCAAACTCTCGTGTTCGCCACAAACGTTCCCGGCCAAGTGTGGGAGGGGCGGCGTCCTAAGGCCTCCCTCTGCTCTCCCTGGGAGCCCGGCCCCGGCCGGCGGAGAACCCTACTCACTGCTTTCCGGGGAGCGGAGGAGACGGACGGTGGCCGAGAGCCAGCGAACCGGGTCTCCCTGTGTCCCAAGAGCCAACTGTGAAGGTCCTCAGTTTACAGGGATGTTGGACACGCCCCCCTCCTCCGGTCACACTGGGAGCCTGACCCCCCCCACATCCGGTCACACCGGGAGCCTGACAACCCCCCACCAGTCACACTGGGAGCCTGATGCCCCCCCCATCTGGTCACACCGGGAGCCCAACACCCCCCCACATCCGGTCTCACTGGGAGCCTGACACCCCTCCCACCTCCGGTCACACCGGGAGCCTGACACCCCCTTCCACCTCCGGTCACACCAGGAGCCTGCGGTCCGGGTGGTCAGCGGCCGCGTGCCTGAGAAGCCAGCTGTGAGCCCACTGACGCCTCATCGAAGATGTGCCACGGCGTGTGACAGCCCTACTGTATCTCGTGGGCACGGAGACAGGACGATACACTAGATTAATACTCTGCCTTTTTAATCTATTAATCTACTACCTTTGGGACACGGTTTTAAATCCAATCCAGAGCAAAGTGACTGAAAATCATTCTGGTCTGACAGCTTTAAAAGATCACAAGTGAAACGTGTTAAGAAGGTCTCAACCCATTGACGCCAAACACGACGGCTCTCTGGAAGATTCCCC
>PITB01038122.1:0-10318 GCA_004024585.1 Paradoxurus hermaphroditus
CATGGGGTATTCCAAGAGAAAAAAAAATGGGCAGGTCTTATAGGTCGTGGGCATCATTGCCAAGTTCAAGCTACTGAAATCCTAGGAACCCAGATGGTTGGGCTACTTCCTAATTAACAAATAACTGCACAGCCCCCACTGGTGCACAGACCCTGTGCCCTTGAGGCAGGGCCCTGAGGTGAGTGAATCTACTCCCCCCCCCCCCCCCCACTCAGACTCCTGAGTGAGGTTGGACGGGGCAGCGGAGTGGACAGCCAACAACCAAGAAACACTAATACAGACAGAAGTGACTTCCGGAAGGAGAGAATCCACTGGAGGAAGTAGCTGGGATAGGGAAGGGGTCTGGACGGGTCTCCCCTCGGGGCTGACCTTGGAGCTGGACTGGAAGGACGAGGGGAGCCACCCCTGGGCAAGCAGCTTGGGCAGAGCCAGCGGGCACAGGCCCCGGCGGCTTCCCGTGTGCTGCCCTCTTCAGATGCCAGGGCATCCCCATCGGGGACCCAACGTCAAGGCCGATGAGCTGACCACACAGTGGGGGGAGTTTAACCAGAGGATTCACAGGAATATAACGTTGAGGTGGGAAGCCCCGGATTGCTTTTTCTTTCTTCTTGTCCTGTTCGCCGCGTTTCTCCTCATGAGTCCCTATTTTTTATAATCAGGCAGAAAACCAACCATTTCTTTTTTAACCTGTCAAGACTCTTTCCAAGAGCCCCCAGCCTGGCTCAGCTCTCCTCACCTGTGGATCCGGAGCCCAATGGAGGCCCGTGGAGCTAATGGGGCCAATGAGGGCTCTCAGGTGCCTGGGGTTTGAAAGCCTCTTTCATTTCACACTCCAGGGAGCAAGGTTTGCTTCTGTGTCCTACGGAGCTGGGTGCTGGTGGCCAGGCGTCACTTCATTTCGCCCCATCTGCTAGCCATCTCCCGTTTTTACACTTCAATTTATTTTCCATCATTGCTATGGAGCGGGGGGGGGGGGGTGCGGAGTTGGGCTGAAAATCACTTTCTCTACAAAGCAAAGAGCCAAGAGAATCCGCCTTCCTCTCCATCAAGAGGCAGGTCTCAGGAAACGGAGGGCTTTAAACACCGAGGTGGGGACGTTGGCCGCAGGGATGGGCCGTTTTTCACGATAGGAAGGTGCGAACGGAGGGCGGCCTCCTGGCGGAACATCTGTTTGAGGAACGCTGTGGAGGCTGTAGGGCTCCCTGGCAGGGAGGAGCCAGGACGGCCATCGATTGAGCACCGACTGTGTACTGGATGTCGGCGCAGAGAAATTCTTTGTACCGAGGTGCAGAGAGTTTTAGGTGGTTTTCAAGATGGAACAGGAGCCGGCGCGAAGCCCGAGGCTGGGCCCCAACAGGTGCTTGAATGGTCACTGAGCTCGTGGGTCAGTATCACCCCTCTTGCCTTCATTCTCTCTGGGCCCTGCCCGCCCCCCATCGGTCCCTGTGCCGCCGCCTTGCCCGACGATCCTGGTTTTGCACTTTTCTGCCCAGGATGTGGAACTGTGGACTCTGGCCACGCCCCAGTCACCTGCGGGCGTCTGCTCATTCTGCCCCCTTTGGAATGCCCTTGCCCTCCCCCGTTCCCTGCACTTACCTGGCATACCGCGAACTCACGTTCGTCTCAAGAGAACCTCCTCCAAACCCCCTAAGCCCAGCTGAGTACCTGGTTGGTACAATTCCCGTAACGTTCAGTACGATCTCATGGTATCTGATGAACCCTTAAGAAGTTACATCATGACTATGTTCACTTGATGGTCCCCCCACATAAGCTGTGCCCTTGAGGACGAGGGCTGAGTCTCACTAATTTCTCTACCTGAGCCCTTAGCACACCGCCTGGCACAGAATGAGGCCCCATGAAGAGGGGAGGGATGAATGAACGGTCCAGTAGAGGCCTGAACTCACAAAGCAAGGACCGAATGGCAAGTAGTTGGTCCCCATGTCCTGGGCTCAGGTAAACTCCTGGAGAGGCAGGCAAAAAGTATTCGCATGCTGGCAGGGGGCCAAGCACACGCTGCTGGGCCCCAGGTGAGGACCGCACCGTACCTTCCTTGGGTGTGGACAACTTCCCGCGTCTGGAAGACCAGCTGGGAGGAGGAGGTCACGTGACGTCCATGGGCGTCGGTGTCACTCGCCTCTCACCTGAATGAACGCTCCTATATTTCTTTTGCATTTTTATTTTTGGGAAGGAAAAGTACTCTGCCTGAAGGCCCTGGCTTCCCGGGAGTTTCCAGAAACTGATTTTCTAGAAATTGCCCGATTCCGCTAGAATCTGTGCCATTGGCTCAAACGGGCTTCTGCCAAGGGAAAGGACGTGGAGTCAGAGACTCTCAAAGGATCTCTGGAGAGGAGCTCAGAGGTCAAGTCCGGCCTCCCTCCCTCTGTAAGGACTTCTTTTTTTTTTTTTTTTTTTAATTTTTAATGTTTATTTTTGAAAGAGAGAGTGAGAGGGCACGAGCGGGGGAGGGGCAGAGAGAGGAGGAGACACAGAATCCGAAGCAGGCTCCAGGCTCCGAGCCGTCAGCACAGAGCCCCAGGTGGGGCTTGAACTCACAGACCGTGAGATCAGGACCTGAGCCGAAGTCAGACGCTCAACCGACTGAGCCCCCCAGGCGCCCCTGTAAGGACTTCTAAAACATCTGCCCAACGATCTTCCTGCTTCTGTTAATGGGGATGGATGACCTCAGACAGGTAATCGGACAGAAGGTTTGCGTGTCCACATCTCGGACCCCCTTTGGGAAGGAAGAAGAAGAGCAAAGATAACCCCAGGGTACCACCCACCCCCAGCCACTTGCAGGAGAGCGGCGTGACGGGGGATCCAGCCAGTGGGAAACTGCCTTCTCCGGTCATGGTCATGACCCCTTGCGTGCACACAGCGCTGCCGGTTTGGACGGCCCCCCTCTTCGGCCAGTGCTCGGCTGGTCTTCCCGATGACCTCATGAGGCCAACAAAGCAGGGTCATTTTTAGGTGGCGCTTAAAGCGGCCCAGACACCTGCCCAGGTCACAGAGTAAGGCACGAGCAGGCTTTGAACTATACTCCTCACGGCCTGCGCACATCACCCAAACACAGCTGGACTTAGGCTGTGGACCAGACTAACCCTTAGCAATTTGGTGTTAGTCATATCTACTTATGTGTTGTCGTGCTTACATCACATTTTTAAAAACATTTAGCTCATCATGTAAAATCTGTTGAGAATTTCAAGCTAAGTCCGTTAAGAGACCGTAGCGGATCCTAGAGAGACCAACCAATGGTGATTCTTCGAGAAGACCAAGCATACTTCCTGGGCGCAGGGTCTGCATTATGATGTCACAAGGCTGCCCTGTAGCATGAAGACCCCCCCCCCAGCCTCGTTTATTCATTCAACAAACATGAGTTGAATGACTACCCATGGCCTGGCCACGCACTAGGACCCAACAGTGGACCAGACCCAGACTCTGCCTGTGAGGACGAGTCCTTGCTCAGGGATTTGGACTTTGTCGTAAGGGCCGAGAGGAGCCTTGGAGGACGAAACTGGGTCAGATGGTCCCTTTAGTTGTGGTGTAGAGAAAGAGTCAGAGGTGTAGGCTGGGAGCTCGGGACACTGTTGGTCTCAGTGACACAGGTGTGAAATGGTGGCAGCCCACACCGGTGCGCGGCTCTAGAGACATTGTCCAGCTCTTCAGGACGGCGGCGTCGACAGTACCTGTGGCCGGCTAAGGCATAGGGCAGCCTCTGCTTCTAGAATTCAGGCATGTCTGTTTCAGCTACGTTGTGCAAATTCCTCAGGAAGGCCTTAGGAGCGGGGTCCCCCAATTCGGCATTGTACTACCAGAGCCCCACACTGCGCTGGACAGTGCTCAGCGTTCATGGCGTGTGTGACTCGACGTGTTATATTTAAGCTTCGCCGACCAGTGGTTCTTAAAACTCTCTGAGCCCCGGGCTCCCCGAAAGAGTCGGGGTCTCCTCCATGCCTTGGGAATGCCAGCTCTCTGCTTCCCCGTTGTTTGCCACCTGGCTCCAGGAATCCTGGGGGACCTGATGCGAAGGCTGGTGGCCTAGACACAGAGGGAATCGGGCTCAGGCCGAAAGGAGGGACGGCGTGTGCTGTGGTGGACAGCGGGCAGACGGTAATGGTCTGAGCTGTGTGACCTCAGGCAAGTTCTCAACCTCTCTGGGCCTCTGCGCTTTTATCTGTAAGATGGGACCCAGAGTCCCTGCCTGGCAGGGTGACTGTGAGATCAGAGACGTGTGTGTGCAGAAGATGCGCCTCGGTAAGCCTCTTCGGTAAGATTCGGATCATTTCTGTGGCATAAAATGAACCACACTCCGAAGAAAAATTACCCCTCAACTTGGGAGATTACCTATACTGTAAAATATTCATGTGTTCTCTGAGATTTTATTAATTTTTTTTTTTGGTGTGTGTAGGTGTTGATGGGTGGTTTAAAAAAAAAATCTGCTTCCCTAAGTAGACAGCACCGGATGTCCTAATTTCCACAAATAAAACCCTTCATTTCTTCCAGGTTTGAATAGTCAAAGGCTGCTTCCCTAGAGACGGTGCTGCTAATTTTTTTTTTTTTTTTTGCAGGCATTAGAACACTTTTTAAGGAGAGTGTATTTTCCAATAAAGCAAATGATGAAAACCTTTTCCCCCACGATGCGGGAGGCGTTGGCAGTGTGAAGAGGTGGGGAGAGACGGGATGCCGGGGACGAGCAAAAACTCCCTCTAATGTTGTTTGCCACAACGTTGCAGAAATATATATACTTTTTTACCATGTTGGACTCGAAAGCAAACTTTGTTGATGGTAATCCCAAGAAGGGTGATGAAAAAAACTTTTTTTTTTACATTTATTTATTTTTGACAGACAAAGCGCAAGTGGGGGAGGGGCAGAGAGAGAGGGAGACACAGAATCCCAAGCAGGCTCCAGGCTCGGAGCTGAGCACGGAGCCCGACGCGGGGCTTGAACTCACAGACCGTGAGATCATGACCTGAGCCGAAGTCAGACGCGTCACCCACTAAGTCACCCAAGCACCCCCCCAAGAAGGGTGATTTTAAAAGCCAAAACTTCGTGCAAATAAAATCCCAGCACAGGTAAGTCCGACTCGACAGAGATACTGTGTATCTCTTGTCTGCTGTGCAGCTAACAGCTACTAAGAGCTCACTATTTGCCCAGCACTGTGTTCAGTGCTTCGAATCATCTCATTTAATCCTGTCAATAACGCTTTGAAGGAGGAACTATTACCATCTTGATTTTATTGATGGAAACGGAGGACAAAAAGAAGTTCCATAGCATCCGCAAGGTGACCCAGGTCGTAGGTTAACAGAGATGAGACTTGACCTCGAATCTTATGCAGAAACCAAGTCTGATCTTTCTGCTCCGTATCCTTTTGGAACTCGCCCGGGTCACTACGTGGAAACCAGTGATGTAAGAGCGTCCCCGGGAAATAAATCCAGCCAATTGTTAGCCTTCTGGAAACCAGACGACCAGAGGCACGTTTCCCCCAGCAGGTCAGGACCCAAAACGCTGTCTCCCCCGCCCTCCGTGGGGACATTTCTTAGGTTTATGTGAAATGCTGGCAGGCGTTCCCACTGCTGACCCCCGTGCATCTCAAGTGGCAACTAATCTTTGTAAAGAGCCCTCAGCGTGGCACTGCTGGCAAAGTCCGTGTTTCGTGCTGTGCAAATGCATTTTAACGCGCAGACGCCGGAGGAGAAAGGGCAGAAGTCTGTATCCAAGCCAGTGACAAGCCCTTTCAAGTTTATGCCATCTCCCCAAATCCACCCTCGGTGGCTAGCATCGAATGTGAACTTTCCTATGTCCACAGCGCCCTGCAAGGTCTCACTTGTCCCCTAAAGCACCCTGAGCCCCGTTCCATCCGCCCGTTCCCTGCGGTTACTCAAAGTACTTGCTCTAATAAGCAAGCTATTCCGGTGCTAGTCTATACGGAACACAAATGCAGACGTATTCCTCCAAATGTGTGTTCAAAAGGGTTCATAGCAGCTTTTCTCTCCGTAGCTAAAATAACCCAAATGTTGCCCAGGAGGAGAGTGGATAAATAATGGAGCTCATCGACGAAGATGAGAGAACAACACGGATGCGGTGGCTCAGTGGGTTAAGCGTCTGACTTCGGCTCAGGTCATGCTCGCACGGTCTGTGAGTTCGAGTTCCGCGTCGGGCTCTGTGCTGACGGCTCGGAGCCTGGAGCCTGCTTCGGGTTCTGTGGGTGTGTCTCTCTCTCTCTTTGCCCCTCCCCCACTCATGCTCTGTCTGTCTCTGTCTCAAAAATAAATAAACCATTAAGAAATTTTTTTAAAGTTAAAAAACCAGCAAGAAGTTCAAAACCACTTCTCTCTGTGTTGATAGAAGTCAGGGTAGTGGTCAGCCTGGGAGAGAGGTGGTCTGAGAAAGAGCATAAGGGGGTCCTCTGGGTGCAAGGCATGTTTTGTTTCTTCTGTGGGTCTGGTTACACGGTGTTTATTCATTATGCGACAATTTGCCGAGTTGTGCGTTTAACTGTACCTACGATAAAGTGTTAATGCCTCCTGCCAAATGGCATGCGTTCTTGGCTCCACCTGGAATTCTCTACCCTCTCTTAGCCTTTCCCTGGCGAATTCCTGCCCGCTGTTCAGACGTAGCTCAGCTCTTCCTTCATCGGGGAATCCTTTACCTGTTGTATCAGTCAGTCTCAGCTGCGTAACAAACCATTCGGAAAATGTAGTGACTTCTAGCAATGATCATGAATCCGCTCGTGCCCCTATGGTTGCCAGTCGGGGCGGGTCTTGTGCCGGTCTCACCTGGGCTTGCTCATGAATCGGCACCTTGGCTGGGCCGGCTGCTCTAGGATGGGTCACGTGTGTGGCCTCTGGCACGCCGTTGGTGCGGGCGCCTCCGTCCTCCACAGTGTGGCCTCTCCAGCAGGCTAGTCGGGCCCGTCGCATCATGGTCTCAGGATTTCACTAAAGACGGCCGGCCTCGATGCAGAGGTTCTTCTTCAGCCTCTGCGTGTGTCGCCTTTGCTACCATCCACTGGCCAAAGCAAGTACAGAGCCAAGCTCAGATGCAAGAGTGAAAGAAATAAACTCCACCTCTGGCTAGGAGGCGTTATCATGGGTACGTCTTTTTTTTTTTTTTAATGTTTATTTATTTTTTATTTTTTTTAACGTTTATTTATTTTTGAGAGACATAGACACAGAGTATGAGCAGGGGAAGGGCAGAGAGAGAGGGGGACACAGAATCTGAAGCAGGCTCCAGGCTCCAAGCTGCCAGCACAGAGCCCGACGCGGGGCTCGAACCCACAGATGGTGAGATCATGACCTGAGCCGAAGTCGGCCGCTCAAGCGACTGAGCCACCCAGGTGCCCCGAGTCTTCTAAACAATTCGCCAGCGCGGCCCTCCCCAAGCCCTCCCAGAGAACAGCTTCCCTGTTACCACGCCCTGGGGCTTCCCTCTATGGCACTCCCCACCGCCCCCCACCCCCTGTAACTGACTATCTATAGAGCGGGCTCTTCATCATCTCCCTCCCTCGCTTCCCTGAGACTCACGTGCAGCCTGTGCCCAGAACAGTGATGGGTACTACGACATATTGGATGAAGAAAGTCAAAAGAAGAGGAGAAAAAGAGAGAGGGCGGGGGGAAGGAGAAAGAAGGTGGAAGAAGTCCTGGAAAAACGGAGGCACTTCTTGGGCAGGGGACGGGCTGGACCATCTCCGGGAGGCGAGGAACCCACCCATCCCATCCCTCCCGCATTCACTATTCTCATTTTGGCTTTTGTATCTTGGCTGTTCCTCCCACCATCTTTCTTTGGCTTGCTCAGCCGCTGGATCCCTCGGTGGGCAGCCCAAAGTCCACCCATCCCCCTGCGGCAAACTTCCCCTCCGTCCCGGACACCTGCGTGGCCCGAGGGCTCCCGGCCTTCATTGGCCACGGTGTCAGGAACACGTGCCCCTCACAATGTTCAGTTGAAGACCCCACCATCCCACGTGAAATCTACAACGGGTATACCAATGTTTCCAATAAATGGATGAGAACTTTGTCTCAATGGGAGTGGCTTGAGGGGGGAGGGGGTAATGGAAGCTGAGAGACGCCTGGGGTTGGGGGGGGGGGGTTGGGACCTGGCGGTTTGCCGTCATAGATGCTGGAGCCGGAGGATCCGGGCCTGGGCAATAGCAGGTGGAGGGCAGCCAGGGGAACAAGGAGGAAGCTCGCCTTCCCCTGGCTAGCAAGAGGCTGTTCTAGAATGATCGGGCCCCGGGGCAGGCCAGCAGCTGCCAGGGCGAGGCTCTCGTAGGCAGTGAGTGGCCACATTTCCCAAGGATGCCAGGGCCAGCCTAGCCCCCTTGCTCAGAGAAGAGATGAACCCGATTCTCGAGAGGCAAAGGCCCTTCCAAGGCGGACGCGGCAAATTAGGGCAGCCTGGGGCTCCCAGTCGAGGAGGAGGAATGTCCTTTCTGTCACACTCTGTCCTTCCTTGTTGCCTTCCCAGCCCCCCCGCCCCACGCCTTCCCACGTCCACACCCAGCATTCAGTCCAGTCTGTAACCAACCCAAGGGCATGAGGCTAGTTGCTGAGAAAGTCAGTTCCCGAGGCCCGGGAGGGAGGGAAGGGGTAGTGGCCGAGAGAGCAGGCTGAGAAGGCACGGGGTGCAGCCCATAATAAGCCTTTGTCACACGCCCGTCCCCGTCTTCAGAATCGCTTTCCAGTAGAAACTACTGGGTGAGCGTGGGCGTGTTAGTTAACTTTAACCTGCACCCTAGGGGCTGGCGTTTGAAGCACCACGATCGTGAGTTCCGCTCCGCAGCACAGCTAGCTTCAAACGCGGCTTTGCAAAATTGGCACCAAAGGGTTGGGCTAATTAGCATAGGAGATGTTGCAAACGCGTTCTCGTTGGTAAAGTGAGCTGTGTGCAGGAAACGGGGTCTGAGACCACGGCCACGCCGGCCCTTCCTCTCTCCGCGAACCAAGTTCAAGGATCCGAGAAGCCCGGTGGCCTCGCACCCTTCAGCGGGGCGCTCGGGCCACAGCTCCAACGGGGCCCTTGTCACCACCGCGTGGGCACTCTGAGACCCCAAGAACCCGAGGAGCCTGTCTTCACTTGGGGTCGCACCTTCACCGGGGACCTGCTTTTGGAAAAGGGCCGCCCTCGCGTGGGAGCGGCAGTGACCCGCGGGCGGTCCTGGCCGCATGCCTCTGCCACGTGCCAGCAACAGTTCTTGATGCCTTTCACGTGTCGCCTTATTGAAAACCTCCCACGGCAAGTGGGTAGTTTGACCGGGGTACGCCCACCCAGTGGAAGAGTGTTCCGCGCAAAAGACAAGACAAGAAAAGTGGTATCAGGTCGAAAAAGCTGTGGGGGATACTTAAATGCGTATTGCTGAGTGAGAGACGCCAATCTGAAAACAGCGCATGCTGTCGGTTGCAACTATGGAACGTTCTGGAAAAGGCAGAAGTAGGGAGACGGTTAAAAAGATGAGCCGTGGCCAAGGGTTAGTGGTGGGGAGGGGTGAGTGGGCAGAGCCCAGAGGATGGTGGGGACAGTGGAGTCGCTCTGTTCGGCCCTGTGCTAGTGGATATGTGTCATTATACCTTTGTCAGAGTACAGAAGGTACCCGAATGAAAGTATGGACATTGGGTAACGGACAATATGTGTCAACGCGGTCTCACTGAGTACAACAAACGCACCGCTCTGCAGGGGGGGCGTGGATTGCGGGGGAGGCTGTGTGCATGCGGGGGCCGGTGACTTCCTGGAAATCTCTATTTTCTGCTTAATGTTGCCGTGAACCTAAAATTCTAAAAAATTGAGTCTATGTTCTTTTTTTAAAAACTTACCTAGGCCCCGTTTCACGGAGTGGGGAAGTCCCTTCAACAAGGCTCACAGGCAGGAGGGGGCGGATCTGGGATTTGAACCCGGGTCGTGTTGTCTGAGGGGAGAACCCGAGCGGTGATCCTTCTGGCGGCCGGGGACGGGAAAACGGGCAGACGTGACTGAGATCGTCAGGAGGCACCTACAAATGTCCTTCCCTCGCTCTGTCCCCTGTCTGGCTTCTGTTCTGGACCAGGCCCTTCCGCCTTCCCTCCCCACGCCCCTGCACCGCCACACATCTGCTCCTGAGATGACCAGGTGGCTTCCCGCTCGGCGGCCTCACTCACTTGGCTGGCCCTCTGCCGCCCTTCCTCCCCCTCGGCCACCGCCCTCCAGGTAGACCCTTCTCCCGACTCCACTCAGATCTCACCACCCCTGGGAGCTCCGTGACACTGGACAGCCTCTGCCCTTTACGACAGACTGGCCTGAGGTCCATCCTCGCTTTGTCTCGCTTTGCCGCGTGACCTCGGACAAGTGTCTT
>PITB01038123.1:0-10307 GCA_004024585.1 Paradoxurus hermaphroditus
GAGTATTACCTTTTTCCTATCTGATTGTTGGGGCTCCTTTCTTTAATTCAGTCTAGGACTAAAATAAATTAAACCTTCTTAGAGGTTTTGAAACATCTGTCCACTTTGTTTTACCTTCTCCTTTGCTCTAGGACTCCCCCAACTATTTTTTATCCCCCTTTTAAAAATTATAAAAATAATTGGACTAGTTTGGGATCTTTCATTATAGGGCATAAATCCAATTCAAACTAACTTAATAAAAATTATGAAATTTCTTATAGGCCAAAGAACAGAGGAAGGACCAGGCTTACAATAAAGGGTAGGCAATATTTCACAAATTAGATTAGTGCTGGGTAGATTAATATTAGCAAATATTTAACCATCTATTCAAGTGTCCTGAGATGAATCAACTAAAACACAGTTTCGTATGTTTTCATCCCTGTTTCACTTTCTACAGATATGAATTTAGGATATTACAAAAGGTCAATTTCTTTTTAGTTGGGATTAGTCGACAAGAAGTTTGGTAGGAGAATGTAGAACCTCTGAGATATGTATGTAGACACATACATTTGGTTTCTGATTGACTTAGAAAAAAATAAGTAGAAGGGAAAGGAATAAATATTAATATTTGTACTTATCTTATTATACAAATGTTATTGTGCATACAGAACCATTGTGCATTCAAGGCATTAAAATAGAAAATGAAATACCTATTATGTGGAGTCAATATAAGTGCCCAGTCCTATTTTCAAAATGACTAGTTATTTTTAGTATATTTCGGTGGCCTCACTAGGATTCAAAATTGTATGGCTTTGATGTCTGTGAGAAGTTTTATCTGTAATGTAAGAGATATCAAATTAAAAAAATTGATGTATAGTTCTTTATATGATAGGTTTAAGTTAATCTACTAGAAAAACGATAATGTGAATGTTATACTAATATTTGGAAATATAAAGAAACTTTCATATTTTACGGTATGAATCATGAAGTGTTATTGCTGGAAGGGACATTAAAGATCAAATAACCCTAACATATTATTTTGCACTAATTCTTCTGCATAAAAGTGCTGAGTCAGTATGAACTGTATATGGAATTGGTTCACTTTGAGTTTTACAAATTCTGAGATTATTGGGCCTTAGGTCACAGTGTATAAACTACTGGTTTACTCAAATGGTTTTTTATTTAGTAAAATAAACAGTAAATTTATTTTTTAATAGGCCTAATATGTGAATTTTCATTCTTAAAAAATTTTTAAATGTTTATTTCTTTTTGAGAGACAGAGTACAAGCAGGGTAGGGGCAGAGAGAGAGGAAGATGGAATCTGAATCAGGCTTCAGACTCTGAACTGTCAACACAGAGTCCAATGCTGGGCTTGAGCTCACGAACTGTGAGATCGTGACCTGAGCCGAAGTTGATGCTCAACTGACTGAGCCACCCAGGCACCCCATGAATTTTTATTTTTTATATGGCCAGAGGTCCGTAGAGAAAGTAGTTGAGCATTATCATCAGAAGTTAATATACTGAGGGGCACCTGGTGGCTCAGTCAGTTAAGTGTCCAACTCTTGATTTGATCTCAGGTCATGATCTTATGGTTTGTGCAATTGAGCCCCGTGTTGGGCTCTGTGCTGAGAGCCCAGAGCCTGCTTATCATTCTCTGTGTTTTTCTCTGCCTCTCCCCTGCTTGCATGGTCTCTCTCTCTTTCAAAAGTAAATAAATAAACTCAAAAAAATAAGTTAATATACTGATAGTAGTATTCATTGATATACATGCCAATGTTGCCTGATATTATAACAAACAAAATAATGTAAAATAGTTACAAAACAAAAAGTAGTTATCAATAATGTTAACTTTTACAAAGAAAAGAATATCATTAAATATTCTAATCCATAAAACTGAATAAACAATCTGCTGTAGTCACCGAGGTTAGTCATAAAGAACTCAAAGAACTCTGCTGGTAGAGGTATAGACTTCATTTTTAGCATAACAACAATAACAAAAAAGAGAATATCATGTTACATGTCCAAGATCACACAACTAGTTAAATGGTAGATATAGAAAGGGAATTTTCATCTTTGAACCTTTTGCTTTTTTCCAAAAAAATTCTCTCATATGAGGGATGCTTTTTTAGCAAAGAACATTAATACCATGCTATTATTGTATGTTCGTAAGAGGTACTTTTCTTCGTTTTGGAAAAGTTTACCGTCTAGATGGAAGATGGCATATAAATGTGAAATGTGTTAAAATTATGAAAGGTAACATCTTCACAAGTGCAAATTAAAATAGTAAAAAGTGATGATGTAAGAAACAGCTAATTATGCAGGGTTAATATGGTAGTTTATGAAGAAGGAAAATTTCCAATAAGGTTTTGAAGATGATGAAGATAAATGAGTGGAGATATTAGGGAAAAGATTCCATGATTAAAAACACAAAGGGAACAGGGTGCCTGGATGGCTCAATCGGTTAAGTGTCCAACTCTTGATCTTAGCTTGGGTCTTGACCTACGATCATGAGTTCAAGCCTCGTGTGGGGCTCTGTGCTGGGCACGAAGCCCACTTAACAATAACAACAAAAAAAAACCCACAAAGGGAGGAATGAGTAGGTGTTACTAATAACTTAAGATTACTTGGAGAGATGAGGATAGACAAATAG
Organism: Paradoxurus hermaphroditus; assembly: GCA_004024585.1. NCBI lineage: Eukaryota > Metazoa > Chordata > Mammalia > Carnivora > Viverridae > Paradoxurus > Paradoxurus hermaphroditus. The sequence continues at coordinate 2,630 of PITB01038123.1, forward strand.
TTGAATCAATCATTGGAGAGCTAGAAAGCTGCTCAGAAGGCCATGTATCTGATAGAATAGGAAATACTAAAGCCAAGCTGTAGTTTCTATAGGAGGAATATTCCACAATGAAAATGGATCTGAAAAGTGTATTTCAGCAATTATGGATAGTATAATTTAAAAAAAAACTAGCATGTGCATAATATGCACTTTTTTATTCTATTTTCTCATTATCCTTTACAAGTACCCCTTTATGACATTGAGTACTAATTGTGATCTTACATTTATTTTCCCTTTATTCAATTTAACAATGCGACACCCAAGATTTAGTTACAACACAATAACCAAGCTAGATGTATTTCTTAGCCTCTTTTAGTGTAAGTATACTCACTTCGGGCCAGTGGTATATGCAAGGAAATTAAATGAGCAACTTTTAGATTAGCACCTTGCGTGTAAAGCCACCAAGCATGGATTTCTTTTTTCACCTTCTTCTGTCTCAAAGGTGGATATGGATGCCAGCTAACAATGATATAACACCTGGAGATAGACAAAAGGAATCTGGCTGCCTAAATGACTTCTTGGAGCAGATCAGTTTCTCAAGCCCTGGAAAATTCACTTCTGTACGCTTTTGTATGAAGTAAACTCCCTTGTCATTCAAGCCACATATGTGGACCTCGTGTTCCAGCAGTATAGCCTAAATACTAATACAGAAGTTTGTACCAGGAAGTGGGACTTTGCAACAGTAAAAATTAAAAATGTGTACCATTGTCTTGGCATGTGGACACCAGGTGAAGAAAAGATATGCTATATGCTGGTATGCTTGTGACACTTGTTAAGGGAAAACATTTCATAACCTATTACCTATAATAACTGAGAGTCATACCGACTGCCTTTGGATTTATAACTTGTAGGGGAAGAGGAAAGAAAACCACAGAATTCTGACTGTTCCTGCCACGTTTAGCAAAATTCTATAAGAAAGAGATAAGCCCAGGCAAGAATCTGCCAGTTTGCAGGCAATGGTGGAAGTGAGGGTCTCTCTGCCTGTGGTCTGTAATAGAAATTACTGAGAATCAGGAGATAGAGGGAGATAGAAAAGTCAATGTTTCTATATCCTAAACAGCAGGAGATAAGATTTTCACTCAGAGCCTTTCCTGGTCAGATTTAGCAAAGATTCAAAAATATGATTTATGGTACATCCTCCCAATCAAACCCATTGTTTCATTTGACAGCCCTTCCTGAATGGAGAGAGGCGGGTTTGAGGAATTTAAAGGTGCTGATAATGGTTGCCCCGTGTTAATGTAATCTATTACCTCAGGGAAAGCAGAATGAAGCAGATATACGGAGGGATGGAAAGAGATAATTTATGAGCATTGATGATCTGCAAAGACAATAAAGGACTCCTGACTGATTTCTTTTTTAATTAAAACCTATAATTGAAGAGTGAAATCAGAGAACACAAATAGGATTTTGTTTGCTTTTTCAATCTAAGAGTCATGTTCTCTTATTTGAATCTTACTTTGTCACATACGATCTAGAAATTATTTTCATGAGAACCACGTGAAGTGCTTGGTAAAATGTGTATCTTGGTTCTTACCCAACAGCTAATAAATCAGATCTCCTGCTTGTGGGCTACTAACCCAAACAAACAAACAAAAACAGAAACAAAATTCAAAAGCATCCCACCAAAAAACAGTTGATCATTATGCATTCTAAAATTTGAAAACAATTTACGCTTTTATTGAAAATAAGTTAATAGTGAACGTGAGAAACATACCTGATTTATTTTTCTTTATGTGACAATAAGCAGTGTCAATGACAAGTAGATAGTAACTGAACACAGTTGATAAAATGGAAAAATAACACAGGTATATGACTGTTTATCTAGAGATTATCAAATAACACTATGACATCTATTTTTCTCAGCAGATGACTAAACAAAATCACTTTCCATTCTGCCTTATTATAGCTTTCAGAAGAAAAATGTGCCTAAATATACATACCATGGCAAAACAATGAACAATTCTGAAACTCTTGATATGAAAAACCATCTGAGAGAGAAGGAAAGGGAGAGAGAGAAAAATTTATATAGCCTTTCTTTATGAAAAAGACTAATCTAGTCATCAATTAATGGCAAGAGATATGCACAGTTCCAAATGAGTCTCTCAAAAAACCTTAACTTCTTTTTTCTTAAGCTTTAAATAACGATACGAAAGTTAACCACTACGGCCTCAGTAAATGTTGACTTAGAATCTTTTTTTAAAATTCAGACTTATCTTTGAATTCAAATACCATTTTATACTAAGAAAGAGTTAAATTACAAAAGAACATGGATATGAAACATGTCTTCGAAGAACCAATGTTAGTCATAGTAAATACAGAAATAATCTTTGCTGTTAGCACTCTATAAATCTTTCATGATAATTTTTGCCTGTGCTTATTTTTAATTGCATTAGCATGCCCTTGTGCAATATGTATATTAACCTGCACAGTTAACTCACTTATTAAATCAAATATTACTTGATATCAAAATATAACTTTTTATAAACAAGACTATATCATATTAGAATTAATGTTAAAATGTCATTCCAGTCATTTCCTTGGTAAAATAACATATGATAGTTATTTACTTAATGGATCCGCCAAGAGAATGACCATATATCCTAGATCAGTTCTGCATCCACAGTTTTGGTGTAATTGCCATTATCATCCCACAGTTAATTTTTTAAAATTATTACACTGTTAAGATATTTCCCATCTTAACCAAATTAAATAAAGCATTTAACACATGTTAGCATTATAAGAAATTAACTGTAATTTACATATGAATGACCACATATTTTAAGTATGTATTCATGTTAATATCATAGCAACTCTACTGATAAATTTGATCTGTGAAAATGGCAGTATCCTTTTCCTTTAATTGCTTTTTTGAGCTATTTCATATCATTATAAGGTCTGAACACACAAAGTACTCAAAAAGGCATCTCTTAAAAGAGATAGGTATCCTAAGCTAGCCATATGAGGACATTGAAGAAGTTAACTCATAAGCAAATACATGATCAACTATCAGCAGCGGACAATGTGTGTTTCTATGAAAGTGACAATAGGACAATGTGTTAGTGACTTCCCTTTCTTCTTGGAAAAATACTGCAGGAGGCACAGTAGAGTTACATAAATCACCAAAAACAGGTGGGGGTGAGGGGAGAGGAGACAGAAAGAGGGAACTAAATTTAAGTTAATGAATAGATAAATAAAGGGTAAATAAAAATAAATATGTCATATTTGAAAAAATATAGAATTATTTTGAAGAGATAAAAGAATCAGGTCTGGCTGGACAGAACCTAAAATTAAGCAGTGACCTGCTCTACAATGCAATTGTTCTGGGGACCCGTGCCAATGGTGACACTATTCACCACATTAAGGGGGCTTCCTACTTTGCATCATCTTTGTGGGAGGGCCTAAGGGGGGAAAATTTGATTTTACATCCAAAAGCTATTTTTATTTAAATCTGTCTCAATTCTACCTTTTTAATAAGGTTATTACTTAACGTGGGGAATTAAATTTAAAATATTTTTTTTTTAATTTTGAAAGCTTGAAATGGACTTTGAATGATTTTTAATACCACATATAGCTGATAGAGTAGAAAATAGTTCCTGAGAATGTTTTTTTCACTCTCTAGATTCAGGGTTTAGATTAAAAAAAATTGCACCTCAGTAAAGTAATGTATACTTTTCTACCATATTTACAATAACAAGCTTCTTCTCCTAATTTTGGTATGTATCCAAATGTGAGATTATTTTAAAGTTTGTACATAGTTGTAAAATTAAAAATTTAGTGGCATGTGGGAGAAACAACCTATACCGTTTAAAGTATATAGCTTTTCAACTTTGAAGTGCTATTAACTTTAGAGCCTTTACACATTTTTTAATCTAGTGAAGCAATTTCCCGTGGGTCTCAACATCTAAAGTAATATATTATGGAGTTGAATCAAACATGAATACATATACCTTTAAATTTAATTCATTATTTACAATATAATTGTTACCCAATTCCACAAAGAGCTTTTTGTTCCTATACCATAATAAAAGTTTACAAATTTATGAAGACTTTGCATAATTTGATTGCTTTGAGATCTTCAGAAAAATTAATACAAATGATAATTCAAAAATATTTTTTATTATTTTAAGCATTTTAAAAACATCTACTCACAAGACTTCAAAAGTTGTTATTCTAAATATATTTTAAAACAAAATAATGTCCCACATATGATTTTTTTTTATATCTAGAGTTTATAATCTCATGTGAAATTGTCAATGCGTCTCAAATGTATGCACTACCGAATTCATGACAAGATGGTCCCACAGAAAATCTGAGTAGTCTGACTGACTTATTTCCACAGTCTTAGTTTAATAGGAACTTCTTTGTTTACTCACAATGGTACTTTTTCATTAATGGAGTTTGCTTGGCCTTTGCTGTGGTATTACTAACAGTCATATTCCTTGCCTAAACGAGGGAAAATGGTTTCTGTATGGTTCCATGACTTAGTTCTTAGATCATCTAAGGGCATTTGTTCTATCCCTATGTGATTGTCCAGCCTGTTGATAGATATGAAGACTAGCTCACGTTAAGCCTGATGCAGAGAACAAAGAAAACCGAGATCCATGTGAACAATTGATTGCCTAATTCTTGACAAACATTTGCACTGAGGTTCCTGAATTCTGTCTCACTTGTTCAGCATCAAAAAATCCCTCTAATTCTTAGCACTCAGCCATGATTTTAGTGTGTGGTCATCAGTTTTCCAGTGTTATGAGCCAACAAGATATCTGAGTCCATATAGTCATGCTTATTGTCAATGCTACTGTATATTATATACAGCATTAAAATCTTTAAGCAATATTTAAATGTAACAATACATATTTTAAACTTAACATATACCCTGTGGTTCTGAGGTTATTTACCTAAGAGATGACCAACGTCAACCCCATTTTTATCTTCAACATTTATTTCACCTTGTTGAGGGATTTTCTTTTTGGACTTCTAGACCAATATTTTTTTCCAGTAAACACTGTAGTTGTGAAACTAAAGCAATAGTAAAGGATGGCAATGTTAGTAATACATTTGAGTCCAAACCCTGCAACTGTGTAAGAAAACAATGCCTAAAAATATATACAAAGTGTGTGAACCAATACAATCATCAATAAACAAAATGGGTGAAATGCTTTGACTCTAAGAAATTTGGATCATCACCTGGATGATTCGTTGCTTTTATTTTTCTGAAGGTATCACCATCCCAAACTGAAGCACACATAGAATAGATTGTCTACATTTGAAATTGTTCTCTGTATACTGTAAATAATAATTCCAGATCACAGAAGATAAACACATTTGTGATACCAGCTTGTAGCTCATCAGATAGTCAGGAAACTTGCACGTGCTCTATTTCCATCATTTGCACTGCTAAACGGATTCCAGAGCTACAAACAGATATGCAGGAAATGAACTCCACATAGTAGAGTTGTGTGAGAGAGTCAGCAAAGAATTTTTCAACTTGTTGAACAAGTCGATTCAATGTAAGAGTACTTGCCTCATTTCTTCCCATAGGCCTATATTTAAGGAAAGCTTAGAGAGAAGGAAAAATATCCTTACCAATACTCACGGCAAGCCTATCCCAAACATCTGCGAAGCCCAGAACAAAAATGAAAATGGAGTCTCACAAACTATAACTCTAAATGTTAAGAAGTTATAGATCAAGTTGAAAAACTATTAAATAAAAGATGTTCTATCTTTTTACTTGACACATATACTTTCGTAATGCTCTGGAAGACAGTGTTTCACTAGTCTTTGGAGATCTGTGCCAGAATCTGGCTTTTCAAAAAGTGGCAATTCTGGGCTTCTACCCACATTGTGTTCCACCTTCCAGCTTCTATCTTTTTTTGCTCCTTCACCAGCAGCCTCTCTTTTCCCCTCACCATGAATGGCCTCACGATCATGCATTGACCAATCCAGGTCTTAGGTGCAAACTTCATATATTCCCTCTACAAATGGCTATCGGCCAACCCTTGGATTTAGGGGTGAGAACCCTAGCAAATGGTTCACTTTGTAGGCTCTGAAGCAGGACTGAGACCTGTGCATGTCCTAAATCAGGTTCATGGATGTCAGGGCAGTGAATTCTGGGCGTTTTGTACCCACAGTGACATCTAGAAGCAAGAATCCCTGATCTGAATGATCACAGCTCTTAATCTTCAAATTCCTTACCCTATTGACTGACTCAGAGTTGGAATGAGCAAGGACAAGGACCCTCTAAAATTAAGGCACAGCATGGGGACCCTATTGCCCTGACTAAGGCAGAAATGTTATGTGGAATTTTTTAATCCACTTAAAATTTTTCTTCATGGTATTTGGATCCTGTATATTATAGGATATTATTGAATTGAGATCGATTTTTTTAATTGAGAATTTATTTCCTTAGAGCAGTTTTAGTTTCACAGAAAAATTGAGGAAACAGATTTTTCTATATACTCCCAGACTCCACACATGGATAGCCACCCCCATTAGTGTATCCCACACCAAAATAGTACAGCTCTTCCAAGTGATAAACCTACATTGACACATCATAATCACCCAAAGCCCATAGTTTGCATTATGGTTCACTTTGGCTTTGTATATTCTATGGGTTTTGACAAATGTAGAATGACATTTATCCATCATTACAGTATTGCACATAATACTTTGAATGCCCTAAACGTTCTCTGTGCTCTGCTATTCCCGCCCCCCCCACCACCACCATTCATGACAACCACTGGTATTTTTGCTTTCTTCACATTTTGCCTTTTTCTAAAATGTCATATAGTTGGAATTATACAATATGGAGCCTTTTCATATTGGCTTTTTTTCAGTTAATATTGATTTAAGTTTCCTCCATGTCTTTTCATGGCTTGATAGCTAGTTTCTTTTTAGTGCTGGGTAAAATTCTGATGCCTGGATGTACCACAGTTTAGTTATTCATTCACCTACTTGAAGTCCATCTTGGTATCTTCCAAGGCCTATATTTGGCCAATATGAAAAAAGCTTCTATAAACATCTAGTGAAGGTTTTTTCATGAAAATAAGTTTTCAACTCCTTTGAGTAAATACTTAATGAATTGAATGGTAAGAGTATGTTTTATCTTTCAAACTATCTTCCAAAGTGGCTGGGCCATTTTGCATTTCCACCAGCAATGAGTGAAAGTACTTGCTGTTTCATGTCCTTGCCAGCATTTGGTGATGTCTGTGTTCCAGACTTGGTGATTTGAAAGGTGTATAGTGGTATTTCATTGTTGTTTTAATTTACGTTTCCCAGAAAATACATGATGTGCACACCTTTCAATATGCTTTTTTGCCATCTGTATATCTTCTTTGGTGAGGTATCTCTTAAGGACTTTTGCCCATTTCTTTGATCAGGTTGCTTATTGTCTTAGTGTTAAGTTTTAAGAGTTTTTTTGGTATATTTTGGATGACAGTCCTTTATCAGGTGTGTCTTTTGTGAATATTTTCTTGTACTTTGTGGGTAGTCTTCTCATTGTCTTGACACTGTCTTTCACAGAGCAGAAGTTTTAAATTTTAAAGTCCAGCTTATCAATTCTTTCATAGATTGTGCTTTTAGTCTTGATCTAAAATGTTATTGTCACACCCAAGGTCATCTAGGTTTTTCTCTTATGTTA
>PITB01038124.1:0-10314 GCA_004024585.1 Paradoxurus hermaphroditus
AAAAAAAAATTAATAAAATGTAAAAAAAATTAACAAAAAAATAAACTTAAAAAAAAAAGCGAGGTCAAATAGACATCTCAGTAGCCTTCCACTCTGTGTCTCAAAAATCTCTTCCTTTGTCTTTACAGATTTAATTTCCTTTTTCTCCTGTACTCCTCCGCACCAGGTCCTCTAATTGCCAAACTTCCTAAGAGATCAGTCCTGGGCCACATCTCAATTTATTCACTCTTAGTGAGTAGTTTCTAATCTATTCTCACAGTTTCAAATGCCATCTATGTGCAAAATCCCAGTGTTGTGTCTCCAACCCATACCTCTCTACCAAACTACAAAATTATGTGTACTGGTTTCAAAATACGTTCGCAAATTACTTGTTAATCCTCCATTCAAGAGGTAGAGCTTAATTTCCCTCCCTTTTAATGTGAGCTACATTTGGTAACTCACAAACAGAATATGGAAGAGGTGAGAGTGTAGGTTTTCTGAGACTATATAAAAGGCATTGCAGTTTCCTCCTTGCCCTCTCTCATATCACACACTCTAGAAGAAGCCAGCTGCCATGTTATAAAGACACTCAAGCATCCCTACAGAGATGTCCAACAGTGAAGCACTATGGCCTCCCACCAGCAACCAGCAGGGAACTGAGGCCTTCTGCCAAAAGTCGTATGCATAAACCATCTTGGAATCAGATCTTCCAGCCTCAGTCAAGCCTTCAGATGATTATAGCCTTGGCCAACACCTTGATTACAACCTCAAGAGAGACCCTGGACCAGGATCACCTAGTAAAGCCACTCCCAAATTCCTGACCCAGGAAATTGCAAGAGATAATAAATATTCACTGTTTTAAGCTGCTAAAGGTTGGGGTAATTTGTTATACAGCAATAGATTACTAATGTAGATTTGCTGCTAAGTTTCGGAGTTATATGCTCTGCAGCAAGAGATAAAAAAAACATAGCATGTATCCAACCACCTACCTGATGACATCTCCACTGAGATATCTCACAGACTCATTTCAAAGTTAACACATCTAAAACCGAACCGTTGATCTTCTCTCAAATCAATTGTGTCTCCAATCTTTCTTAATTCGGTACCCAACACTTTCATCTACTTGGTTGTTCATGCCAGGACTCTAAAACCAATCCTTGACATCCCCATAATCTACCTGATACCACAATCTATCACCAACTTCTGTTGGTTCCAATTGCAAAATATACCATGACTCCAGTCACAACTCTTCATCTCCCCCAACTGAGCTACTATCATCTCTTGCTTGGAATCCACCAACAATGAGCCAAAAACCTAACACTTCTGCTCCTGTTCCTTTCTAATTCACTTCCTTATTGGTAGCCAGCCTGACATTGAACTTTGGAACGATTAAATAAACATGGCTTACAAAGCCTGGAATCATCTGACCCTTCCTTACCTAAGCCAAGTCCTATCTTGCAACACTCTCCCTTCCTCTCAATAGCTCCAGCTACCCTGGCCTTTGTGTTATCAGAAATACCCAGCCCTTCCTGCCCCAGGATATTTGCTCATGCTGCTATGCCTCCCTACAGTACTCTTCACCCCATTTTTGACATGCTTAATTCCTATCGCTACCTCAGGTCTCATTTAAACATCTTTTCTTCAAAACAGACTTCCAGACTTTCACAGTCTCTCAAAGCATCCTGTTTTCTTTTGCTCCCCAGTACTTACCTCGATTTGATTACATACTGATTTGTATAAATCCATGAGGGCGGAAAGGTCTCCTCTGCTTGCCATATTCTATGCAGCTCCCAAAACAGGAGGCCAATTAAAAAAAATCTTTGAATGAGTTTATTTAATGTGTTCATTAGGTTTTCACAAACTATGCATTGACTATAATTCATTCTAGACCACTAACTTGTCAACTTCAATTAAAAAAAAAAAAAAAAGATTCTGTTAGATCTATGGCTTTTTCATCCTTCTGTAAAATTTTAAAACCATGATCATCAACATGACTCACAGATTTTCTTTCTCATTTCCTCTTTTTCATGTGTTTGAAGATCCTTTAATTATTGACAAAGAATGAAAATTTGACTTCTAGGAACATTAAAAAGAAGAAAAGCTGGTATAAAAATAGTCCCTCAAGGCAGAGCGATTCTAAAGCTCATTAGAAAACTAAATTGACCCCTGATTCATCTAAATAGGAACATTTTATCCTGGTGTTTAGAGTTTTGATGAATAATCACTTTCCTTTCCAGAGCCGGGTTGATTTGTAAAGGCAAGAGGATCGTGACTCTGCACAAGATTATTTGTGGATGAAGAAATCAGAGACCCACTGATGGGAGAATCCAGAAACACTCATAAGGGCGAGCCGAAGCACAGCCTAAAGCAGCCACGCCCAGCCACAATTCCAGGAGACACCACACCGACTTGCGACCAGAGACAGAGAGGGTCTGGGAGCAGACAGCGTGGGTTCTGAGGCAAAGCCACACACGAGGGGCAGCCCCACAGTAGTGTTGGCAGCAACTAACCCAAAAAGAAACTGTGCTTGGCGCTGAAGGAGGAAAGAAATATATGGATCAGTCTTCCCACCCACATTCACATACACCGAGACTAAATTCCAACATCATACAGGGCTTATGTATAAACATGTAATTGTGCCAAACTTTGATGAACGGCACATAGTTTAACTTGACAGATTCGTGTGAATGCACGGTGATAGGCGATGACAAACTCAATTATACATATAAGCATGGGTATATTATATATTTGCGCAGAAAGAAAGAAACGTTACGTGGTGGAGTAAATGATGTAATAGTCAATGAATCTGAAAAACTATCGCTTTGGTCATTCCATTCATTGTGACAAACACGAGACATATATTCTTCTTCCTGTAGCTCAGGGTACAGCATCACTAATATTAACTATGCTTATTTATTTTGTAAATCAAGCAATAAAATCTGAAAAGACCATTTTCCCTGTGGTAAATTTTTCATTTCCTAAAAATGAAATTTTAATAAAAGAATTTAACCACAGACGCCTATGTCAGTTGTATACACAATACTTTAATGTATAAATTACCAGACTGATTAAACTACTTTCTTCTCAATAGTAAGAAGTAGGGGTGCCTGGGTGGCTCAATCGGTTATGACTTCACCTCAGGTCATGATCTCACGGTTTGTTAAGCTCGAGCCCCACACAGAGCTCTCCACTCTCAGCAGAGCCGGCTTGGAATCCTCCGTCTCCCTCTCTCTGCCCCTCCCCTGCTCACGTGCTCTCTCTCCCTCTCTCTCTCTCATAAATAAAAAAAGCATTTTAAAAAATAAGAGGTAAAGAAAATATATGACATAAATGTTTAGGATATAATAATTATCCTAGAAAATTTGAAGTATTCAAATCAGAATGACACTGGGTATCAAAACAATAACTATATATAATTCACATATATTTAATTCACATATAAATAAGATTTTAGCATTAATACTCACATTAAGCATACAATTTATTAAAACGCTGCTACTCTTTGGGGCAGGGGAGCATGCCTTAAAACTGCCATGCGGGGAGGACTCCATGGCTCAGTCAGTTAAGTGTCAAACTCTTGATTTTGGCACAAGTCATGATCTCAAGTTCATGAGACAGAGCCCTGCTTTGGACTCTTGACAGAGCCTGCTTGGGATTCTCTCTCTCCCTCTCTCTCTGCCCCACCCCCACCAAAATAAATGAATAAACTTAAAAAAAAAACCTGCCATGCAGAAACCAGCCTGTGCACCAGAACAGAAGAGTGCCCCTGGGCGGCCCTTAGACGAGAGCTACGAAATACATTAAGGCCATCAAGGGACACCTCCAACAGCAAGCAAGGCCAAAGCATCCAACTGGCAAGACCACGGGTGGGTCCCCGTTAGGAAAGGAAGAGTCAGTGTAAGTAAGAGCTTTATCAAAGGTCAAAGCTGCAAACTGGTAGCCAGAAAAAGGCAGACAGGGGATAGAGATATACAAAGATAAGTCTAATAGCCATACAAAAAGTCTAATGTCCATACAAAGAGTGGGGGTGGGAACGTCCCCATGATACTCGGCTACAGTGAAACTGGTATTGATAATAATGAAACGGGAATACCATTTAAGCTTGAAGGAGTAAATCCAGAAATGAAAGTTAAAGCTCAGATCAATTTTAGATCCTATAATAGGCAGACTGTGCATTTCCCTAGCCATAATCAAATATTCCAACATGTTACAAAGTATAATTTATGAAAGTTCATACAGCTGCATAACTACCATTTAATCCTTAAAAGCACGAAATGCCCCCAAATCTCATCTACCTGATCCTTCTTAAAGGATCACAATGTTTAGGATATGGTCGACATATTAAGCAAATATGGTCCAAATGTTATTTCAGGTAACTGAAGAGTCCATGTTTGCATGTATTTTATATGAAATATTTTGAAAAATCAGCCGAGTGATTAGAGCAGCATACTACACTACTGTGAGTCTCGAGCTATGTAGTTCTTGCCAGAAGAAAAACTCCTTGTTTAATTAACTGTAGGAGAAAACACTCAAAGGGAAATTTCACCAGTACTGAGGGATTCCTCTAGATCATCCTAGTCCTGCTTTCTCTGCTTTCTCTCCATCACAGAAGCTGAGTGGGTCCAGTCAGACAGATCAAATGAAAAAGAGTAAAAAGCAAAAAAACAAAAAAACATCTATACATGCCATATGACCTGCCAAGAGGTCCCATGTTTTACATTAAGAAGATACAGTGCAATCGATGGGAAAACCACCTACACCCACAGTCATTCAAAGGCTTCCCATCACGAAACCTGTTCACAACTGCAGACCTTAACAAACATTTTACAAGCTCTAAATTGATCGTATTTGTGTGATTTGAAGAAAAGAACTAGAAATAATGTAACCACAGTACAAGCAATTACTTTTTTATAATAATGATGACAATGATGGCAGTAGCAGAAGTAGCTAATGCGTGCAGCATTCCTACCATGAAAGCATGGCACCATTTCCTATGCATTGTCCTGTTTTTTGTCCTTTGAGATATAATTCACATGCTGTCATTCAGTGGTTTAGTATATTCACAAAGTTGTACAATGATCATCGCTATCTAATTCCAGAACATTTTCATTACTCCCCAAACCTTGTACCCATTAATAGTTATTCCCCACCCCACCCCTCTCCTGAGTCCTAGACAACCGCAACTCAACCTTCTGTGGATTTTCCAATTCTGGACATTTCATATAAATAGAATTATATGGGATCCGGTCTTCCAAGCCGGGCTTTTTTTTTTTTTTAACATTTATTCATTTTTCGAGAGACAGAGAGAGACAGTGTGAGTCGGGGAAGGCCAGAGAGAGACACACACAAAAAATCTGAAGCAGGCTCCAGGCTCTGAGCTGTCAGCACAGAGCCCGATGCGGGGCTCAAACCCACAAACAGTGAGATCACGACTTGAGCCAAAGTTGGATGCTCAACTGACGGAGCCACCCAGGCGCCCCAAAGCCGGGCTTCTTTCACTTAGCATTGTTTTTGAAGTTCACGCATGTTGTAACTTGTATCAGTGCTGCAGCTTATTTATAGCTGAATAGTGTTCCATTGTATGGAGAGACCACATTTTGTCCATCTATTCATCAGCTGAGGGGCACCTTGGTTGTTTCTACTTTTTGCCTATTAGGAATGGCACTACAGGGGCGTCGTGGTGACTCGGTTGATCAAGCGTCCGACTTCATGACCTTGCAGTTCATGAGTTCAAACCCTGCATCGGGCTCTGTGCTGACAGCTCAGAGTCTGGAGCCTGCTTCAGATACTGTCTCTCTCTCTCTCTCTCTCTCTCAAAAATATACATTAAAAAAATAAAAAGGAATAGCACTGCTAATGAACATCCATGTACAGGCTCTTGTATGGACATAGTTTTGAATTCTCTTGGGGATATAAACTAGAAGGGAATTGTTGGGTCAGACGATAAGTCAACACCTAACTTTTTCAGGCACAAACTGTCTTCCAAAGCCACTGCCCCTATCTAACAATTACCCCAGCGAGGTATGACAGTTCCAATTTCTCCACATCCTTGTCAACACTTGTTCTTTTCCATATTTTTTTATTATATCCATCCTCATGAGTGTGAAGTAGAATCTCACTGTGATTTGGATGCCTTTCCCTAAAGACTAATGATCTTGAACACCTTTTTACAGGTCTATTGGCCTTGTATATCTTTGGAGAAATATCTATTCAAATCTTTGTCCCTTCTTCAAATAGGCTATTTGTCATTTTATTGTTGAGTTGTAAGAATTCCTTATGTGTTCTGGACATTACATCCTTCTGAGATACCGGAGTCTCTCTTTATCTGTAAGGGATACATTTCAAGACCCCTAATGGATGCCTGAGCCCTGTATATACTCTGTTTTTTCTAGATGCACATATTCATGATAAACTTTAATTTATAAATTAGGCCCAGGAGGAAATTAACAACAATAACCAATAATAAACTGGAACACTTATGACAATACAGTATAATGAAAGTTATGTGAATGTGGCCTCGCTCTCTCAAAACATCTTCTTATACTGTACTCGCCCTTCTTCTGATGATGATATGAGATGATAAAATATCCGCATGACGACATGAAGTGAGGTGAATGCCACAGGCATTATGACACGGCATTGGGCTACTATCGACCTCCCAACCGTAAGTTGGAAGGAGGGGCTTCTGCTCATGGGTGGCCACAGGTGACTAAAACCTCAGAAAAAAAAAAAAAAAAACATGGCTACGGAGGGGGATATGACCTGCAAATATTTTCCCTGAGTCTCTGGGTTGTTTTTTCACTTGCCTTATCCTCCCAGCAACCGTGAGTTAGTACTCTTGAGGATGCTCCATTTAAGAAACAAGGAGACAGAAATAATAAACTTGTCTGAGGCTTCATAGCCAGTAAGAGTTGAAGTAGAGATTCGAACCCAGACACGCTACCTTCACTCACCAATGGGCTGAACCATCAGAAACACAGAACTCCTCAGGTGCTACGGCAATGGGCACCCAGTAGACAAACAGCAATAAAATAATTAACTTAAAAAGAAACAGTATTACTGATGCTTTGCATAGAAATGCCAGAGAGCCCTTCTCTTGTTTATATCAGGCTTCTTGAGAAGAAAGAACAGCTTAAAATAAAGCACATTCAGCCTCAAAAGGCAAAACTTGGCCTCTGAACACTGTCTATTCTTTTCAATTGTAGGAAACTTTCTTTCTACTGAGTTATGTAGTTGAAACAAAGGAATTCAGAATACAAGTGGTATTTTTGCTGAGATTCAAACATTGTAAATCATCACAGTGGGTGTTCTGTTGGGTGGAGGCTTATTTCTTGGCCAACAAGCCCCTGTTCAAAATGGGCGCCTCCCCCAGCCATACACGACTACTCTCCGAAAAAATGAACAAAACAGAGTTCTAGCAACAGGCATGTCATTCCAACCAGTCCTCCTTATTCTCCTCTTATTTCCCCCACCCTTGTTAACTATAAAAGTCAATCTACAAATAATGTTAGTATGTCTGTAGAATTATGTTCATGCTAAATAATGGGGGAAATAGTGGTTTAAAAGAATATGCTGGATCTGCTAACACTGGCATGGAAAAAGACTGAATATCTACACTGGGGCGGGGGGGGGGGGGTGGAGCTATAAAACAATATAAATAGTATAATCATGTATTTATTAAAAACAGGCAATATGAACATACATGCACAAGTTAACATATGCGCACAACCAAAAAACTTTTTTTAATCATCTAATGATGGGAATCTCCCCCCATGGCAGGAGGGCATAATTTCTATGCAACGAAATGCCTGACTTTTTAAACACATGTACATAATACTTTGTTTAAAAACAAATAAACAAACAAAGGTGGGTGCCTGGGTGTTGGTTAAGCATCTGACTCTTGGATATCAGCTCAGATCTTGACCTCAAGGTTAGAATCATGATCTTGGGGTCATGAGACCCAGCCCCGGATTGGGTTCTGAGCTGAGCATGGAGCCTGCTTAAGATTCTCTCTCTCCCTCCTCTCTCTCTTCCCTCTCCCCGCCCCTGTTCATGCCTGTAGACACACATGCATTCTCTCTCTCTCTCTCTCTCTCTCCAAAAAAAACAGGCTCCAGGCTGTGAGCTGTCAGCACAGAGCCCATCGATGGGCTCAAAGTCACGAACTGCAAGATCATGACCTGAGCCGAAGTTGGCCTCTTAACCAACTGAACCACCTAGGTGCCCCTCTATCAATTTTTAAGTTACTCTCTGACCTCCAAAATATAAGAACATTATTTTAAAAAATATTATATGGTCTCATTATATGAAAAGCCAAGACAGAAATTAAAGGATCAAATAACAAAACAAAACCCCTTAAGCCAAACACAGTAAAGAGACACCTTTTAAATCATGGCAGAGTAGGCACAGGATCGGTCTTCGGTCCTCTTCTGCAGTTCTTAGGATAACACTGAGCTAATCTCATTTTTAAGCTTATGATTTATAGTTCTAAATGTTAAAGATATGTTTCTCTTTCCTGTAGACACAATACTTTTCTAAAGCAGGAGAGAAAAAGAGAAAATCTCCCATAAAACTTTAACACCGTTTACAAACAAGCCCCATTAAGATTTTGAAGCCCCATAAAATCTTTAACCACATATACAAACAAGTTATTTGATTCATTCCCTTAAAACTTGTTTATTAAGCAAGTTCCTATTACATGGAAGATTCATTGTTCCTTTAATTAATGTCATTCTTGTTTGTTGTATCACAGGATTTTCCTTCTTTCTTCTATATGCTGTAGAATAAAGAAACAGCAGGAATAAATGTCCAGCATTGGGCCATCTTAAATGTTCATGTATGATGGTTCTTTAGGGGACATGAAAAGGAAGAAGAGTGACAAACTTATAGGACTCAATCTTTAGATCAGTAAAGATTATCAGTAATAAAAGAAACACAAAATTCCCCTTATATAGGAGCTTAGGATTCCTAGACTTTTTCTCTTGGCCCTCATCCAGCTTCACTGTTTCCATGAAGATAAATTTCTCCTTGAAAATAAAAGCTCATCAAATTTACCAGAAGACAATGAAAGATTTAGGCAGTGGCTAAGCACATAGCTTATTAAACTGACATCTTATTTGTCTATAACAAAACCCTACTTTTATTCTAATGGCAATCTGGGTATTTCAGAAATGTATATTTTCAGAAAATTATTCTAAATATTATCATTTTAAATTCCTAAATATGATTCAATGACAATTGCATTGTCTATATAATAATGAGTGGGGAGAAGGTAAGAAAAAATCCTGTCCATAAAATTAACAAGGGGAGCACCTGAGTGGCTCAGTCAGTTAATCGTCAGACCCTTGATTTTGGATCAGGTCATGATCTCACAGTTTGTGAGTTCGAGCCCCACATCGGGTTCTGCGCTGACAGCACAGATCCTGTTTGGTTTTCTCTCTCTCTCCCTCTCTCTCCCCTCCCCAACTCACATGTGTGCAGGCTCTCTCCCTCTCTCTCTCAAAATAAATAAATAAACTTTAAAACATTAAAAAAAGATGTTTTTTCTTAATAAATCCTTGACTCATGTTTAACTCCTTCCTAAAAATGTAGGTAGAAATTTCTTGGAAGTGACATCTCCCATAGGTAGATTCTCTAGTTCCAAGTAAATTGAACATGAATTGTACAATTATATAATACATCGACTTTTATATTCATGTGACAATTACGCCATTCAGGTTCTTATATCAGCAGTAGAATGTAATGAACATTAAGTCTAGAATCTGGCTTAATAAGATCTGAAGTGCCTAAAATAAAATTCCAAAGGCCAACATTCTCTTAACTGACCTCTGACCTTCTTCAATTTTCATAAAATAAGACTGTTTAAATTTCACTTTCAGTTTGGCTACTCATTTTGTTCCCAAATACACTTCAACACTATGTTGGGTATTTATTCTTAACAACATCCTGCCAAATAGCACTGAGAAAAAACCACCAAATCACATTAATTGAAGTATATGGCTTCAGAATGAAGTGTGAGTGGTTTACATGTTTTTGTCATGGTGAAGTTACTTCTACTCTGCATGACCCACTCCAGATTTCAATCCAGTGCCTGTCCCTGTGGCTGAAAGCACTTGGCTCATTCCCTTCCCTTTTCCCCATCATCCGACAAAGAAATACATCATAACATAATATATATACACATATACATGAAAAAGAAAAGCTTCTACTTTTTTATTAATTATAAATCAGCTGTCCCCAAAAACATGATGAAATTTATTTTGAACATGCAGGAATGAACTAGGGAATTCAACACTGGGCAAAATTCTTTGTGCAGAGGTTCTATTTTTTTTTTTT
>PITB01038125.1:0-10428 GCA_004024585.1 Paradoxurus hermaphroditus
AAAAAAATAAAATAAAATGAATAATACCATCTTCCCTATAGGGCTGCTCTCAGAACTCAATAAATTGGTACATTTATTTTTGAAAGAGAGAGAGCATTAGCGGGGGAGAGGGACGGAGGAACCAAAGAAGGGGGGTCCGCACGAACAGCAGCAAGCCAGATGCAGGGCTCGAACTCACAAACCGCGAGATCGTGACCTGAGCCAAAGTCCGATGCTCAACCAACCGAGCCACCCAGGCGGCGCCCCAAACCAGTGCATTTAAAGTGTTTCCATTGCTTGGGGAGCCCTCGAGAGCAGCCAGTGGCTCACTAGATCTAGGTCTGCATGCAAACGAGGACAACGCACATTTTGGTTCCTTCATTTACTCATTAATTTTGCAATTATTTACTGAGCACGTACTACGTGCTAGGCCCTATCCCAACACTGAAGAAACGGCAGTGCGCAGAGTACAGTCCACGAAGCATACTTTCTAGTGGGAAGAGACAGATCATCACGCCTCCCAGCCCGCAGCACAATGCCCGGCACACAGCGATAACAATCACAGACAATGTTTACAGAACAAAGTCATTCAGCAGTATGTACCCACTAAGTATTTGACGGAGTTAAAAAAGCAATGATCTCATTGTGGCGTCCAAAGCCACGTCCAGAGCAGTCTCTGAGTCATCACCAAACCCAAATCGCCAACACTAAGTTCCAGTGTCACAGCCTGGCCCCACAGAATCCAACCGCTGCCACCTTGTTGGACCTCAGCTCCCACCACTTCCTGCTTCACTCGACACGCCTCCAAAATGTTAATTCTGACAAAGGACGGGAGAACTTGCCAGAACTTTCTTCCCCTTGCTGTTCACGTGGCTGCCTCCTTTCAACCTTCAGGTCTTCGGTGAAATTTCTCGGTCACTTACCTATTATTGCAGAAAACTCACAACAGAGCTTAGCAGCTTAAAACAATAACCATGAATCATTCCTCACGGACATGATGGCTGATCTGACCTGGCTTCGTTTGTTCATCATGGAACCACTGACACGAGAACGGTCAAGTCTCAGATTTGCTTATTCTCCCGGAGCAAGCAAAAAGACCAAGAAAAAGGGCAGAAAAATGTAAAAGCTTTGTATTTTTAATTCATCTCTTTATTTGGAGATAACAGTAGAGTCCCATACAGTGATAGCAGATACTACAGAGAAATCCTGTGTGTTTTTCATCAGTTCCCCCCAAAGGTAACATCTTGAGAACCTTTAGCACAATGTCACGGCCAGGATCCTGACATTGATACAGTCCAGTCACCGAACATTTCCTTCAAGACAAGGACCCTTGTGTTGCTCTTTTGCGGCCACACCTCCTCCCTTCCTGTGCGACCTCCTCCTCAAGCCCCGGCAACATCTAATCTGTTCGCCATTTCTATCATTTTGGCATTACAAGAATGTTCTAGAAATTCAGTCATTCAATGTGTATCCTTTTTGGGTTGGCTTCTTTTACTCCTCATACTTCTTCGAAGGTTCATACAGGTGGTAGTATTCCACGGCATTGATGGAATTCTATAAATTCAGTCATTCAGTGTGTATTCTTTTGGGTTGGCTTCTGTTACTCCGCATACTTCTTTGAAGGTTCATGCAGGTGGTAGTATTCCACAGTGTTGATGTACCACAGCTGGTTGAGCCATTTACTCATTTGAAGAGCTGGGTCTTTTTTAGTTTCTGGGTCTTTCTAAGAAAGCTGCTATGAACATTCACACACAGAGTTCTGAGTGAAGGGAAGTCATCATATCTTTGGGATAAACCTTATCACTCTTTATGCACTTTGACTTCTCTGGTTTATAATTATCTAAAAAAAAAAAATTCTATGTACATTGAGAACTATACCAGAGCAGTGTTATAATTTTGGCTTCAGTCATGAAATATAATTTAGGAAGCTTAAGAGGGGAAGGAAAGCCTACTATATTCACCCACATTTTTGCGTATTGAGTTCTTTCTTCTTTCCCAACGTTCCACCATTCCTTCTCTTATCTTTCCTTTCTGTTTAGAAACCTTCCTTTAATTGTTTTAGAGCAGATCTGCTGGTGACAAATTCTCTTCATCTCCCTTCATCTGAGAATTTGTTTCCCCTTCATTCCTGAAAAATACTTCATAGGTGTAAGATTCTGAGTTGATGGTTCTTTCTTCAGCATTCGACAAGCGAACTTCCTTGTGCCATATTTCCTGTCAGCCATGATTTCTTTTGAGTACTTTTTTGGTTCTACCTTCTTTCTCCCCTCCTGGGCTCAGACGCCATGGGTGTCAGAGCTTCTGTTATATTTCCACAGGTTCCTGAAACTCTGTAAATGTTTTTTTCAGTCTATTTTCTCTCTGTTGTCCAAACTGGGGATTTCCTACTGTTCTACCTTTCCTCTATCCCCTCCATTCTGGTGAGCCCATCCACTAAATATTCTAATTACTGTATCTTCTGTTCTAAAATGTCTACTGGGCCCTCTTTTCTATCTTATTTCTTTTGAGGAAGCTCTTTCTCTACCGAGACGTTCTATTTTTTTTTTCATGTGTTTCAAGCATGTTTGTAATTACTCATTGGAGAATTTGTATTATGGTTCTTTAAATATCTTCGCCACATAAATCTAGCATGTCTGTCATCTCGGCGTTGACAAACACGCTTCGAAGTCTTCGTCATTCTCGGTACACCACGTACCTTCGTTGTGGGAATGTGGATGTTTGGGTGTTTTAAGTTTCTGGATCTTAATCAAACCTTCTATTTTAGCTCTTCCTCCAGCCCCACTGTGGTACGTGAAGAGGTGGGAGGCAGAGCGTGCTTCCTTGTTACTGCCGTACAAATCCAGCTTCCCTGTTCGGAGCTGCTGATGCCTGAGGGGGCCCTTCATCACACTTGGGTGGGGGGAGGGAGAGTTCTGCATCCTCGTGTGATCTTCGGGGACACTGCGCTGGGAGTGGTCTCGTCACTACTGGACGACAGTGAAACTCCCGACTCTCCCCATCGCCCCAGTGAGGAAAGAGATGGGCACCTCGCTGTTGCAGTCCAGGCTCCCGACGTGGCCTGCACTGACACCATGATGGGGGGTTACTAATTACCAACGGATGTGGAAGAAAGCCCCGGCTCCTGACTTGGCCTTCACCACCTCATTGAGCCCCTTGTGAAGCTGGAGGGGATCACAAGATACTACCCTAAAATATGCCACTTTGGCAGAGGATTATTTTGAGCTGAAGTCAATTGAAAAACAAAAGACACAAGAAAAGCTGTCTGCCCTACCTCTTTCTGCCTAAGAACAAGGCATAAGTTTCCCTTTAAAGGTGACACAAACCTGTATTTTAAAGGTGTTTCCCTACATCTTGTCCCAGGAAGACCAGGGATGGCACTGAGATGAGCCCGAGATGAGTCAAACCTTAGTAAACAACCCTCCCTCATCTACATACACTTCCTAGGCACCTCTCGACAATTTATTACCCTCTGTTAAAATGGCATATAAGACTCCACACTAACCACTTCTCTGGATCTTTACTTTCCCGTGCATGTAAAAATATCGATGAAATTGGTATGTCTTTTCTCCTATAAATCCTTTGTCAGCTTAATTCACAGTTCCCAGGTACAGCTCTTAAGAGCTATAGGAAAAGTTTGTACTCCTCTACACAGTCTCCCACGGGTTTAAGTCTAGGATCCTCACTTAGCCTTTGCTGGCATGGGTTGGGAAGTGGCCACAGTCTATTCTGTGGCATTTGGCTAAAGGAGAATAGTTATTTTCTAAAGGTTTTCTGCATTGCTAGGCTGCCTCATTTCCTGACCCTCTGGCCAAGAAAAAAAGGTTTCATGTTGGGACTTTTTTGTTTTGACTGTACTTATAGGCATTTCTGGGTTACTGGCAAGTTATGCCAGCTCCAAGTCTGGCATACAGGAATCAAAAAGAAAACCCATCCCAAGGTTGTTTCTCCATCCTAAGGCCCCTAGCCTGTCTAGCTTTTCTCCATCTTTCGGGTTCTTAATCTTAATCTTAAGATTCATTGACATATAATGTCTAGGAATTTTACTTGTACTTAGCAGGAGAATAGGAAAAGGTATGTCTGTTCACCTGTCTCAAAGCAGAGGGTAATGTTTTATACAGCTTCTGTACAAAATGCTTTTAATAAGCCTCTGCTTGTGTCAGGTTTGCTAATATTCGTCTCACAAGGTCAAAGAGGGCACACACGACAAGGAAGCGTCAGGGTAAAGGCCATGAGAGAAATTGAGACCATTGTGAACGCACAGTCAACCGGAATGTCACCCCTCAGAGCCACCTTCCCACCTCCCAAATCTACAGTACCCCCCAACCCCCACACACGCCAACTTCAAATCAGTATCTGAAATAATGCCCCTCAGGGGCGCCTGGGTGGCTCAGTTGATTAAGCATTCGACTTCAGCTCAGGTCGTGATCTCACGGTTCGTGAGTTCGAGCCCTGCGTCGGGCTCTGTGCTGACAGCCCGGAGCCTGGAGCCTGCTTCGGATTCTGTGTCTCCCCGTCTCTGCCCCTCCCCTGCTCATGCTCTGTTTCTCTGTGTCTCTCAAAAATAAATAAATGTTAAAAAAATAAAAAGAAAAAACATACTTATGAAATAATCCCTTTCATTGATCTGTCTGCATATCTATAGTTTGCCTGGAATGTTCAAAAAATCATATTTTATATTAATTACCTTGGATTCTTAGGGCCTAGAAGAGCCTTGGGTTCTCTTTACTTTATTTTAAATGACTGAATGAATAAATGAAAGGGGAAAAGCCACACTCAGAACTCAAAGAGATTTCCAGAATTTCATAATGGACTTGACATTTGCAGACAAGCCTTAACATCTATATGCAAGAGACCATGAAAAAAAAAAAAAAAACAAATTATTTAGCATACAAACATGAAAATGATATTGAGAGGCAGTCTTTTAAAAGAAATAATTACATAATCATATTTTTTTCCTTAAAAAATGCATTCTAGAAAATGTTACCTTCTGTGCCATGGAGAAGGACTCGAGTGTCTGTCACATCAGTGTTTTCAAACATCAAGAGTTTTGTTCTAAAACCACAGAACCTCAAGAGGACTCTATTTCCCTATAGACTAAAGTGTATATTCCTATAATTAGAAACAGGCTCTAACCACACTGGAAAAACATCTATCTACTATGAAGGGAAAAAAAAATTAGGGGTTTTCATTAAAAAATGCTTAACTTCTGAAGTTAAGTTACTGTAATGATCTTCAGAAGGAAACATTTCAGCAAGACTCGCTCCTCCACGTTACTGGGACGACAGTGAGTAAAAGTCGTTCTGAGTACAGAAAATCAGAGTGTCGCTCTCAAAGAAAGGAAGGGAAATGAATTCCGTGGTTGAGAAGGCACTCTTAAAAAAAGAAAAAAAAAAAACCCACAAGGAACAGATGTTGCCAGAAAAGGGCAGAACGGTGAAATTCTGAGCCACGATTCAAGAGAAGGAAACCTAGGTGGCCAGGGAGAAACTGGTTATAGATTTTCATGGGCAATTTACAACATGGAAACATTTCAAAATTATCCTTGATGCGAAGAGCAAAGATATGACATTGACAGCATCTACGAGGTTGGTTGGTTTGATTGTTTTGTTTTGTTTTGTTTTTTTGTTGTTTTGGGTTTTGGTTTTGTTCTGTTTACGGGTGAGTGGTACTGAACATCGCCAACACACGAACTGTGACATGACATCAGCATCATCCTCACCACCTTTGACGAGAGCGGGCTGCGTGTTGGGCACCCAAGTATTGGACAAGAACGTCAATCGCGTGTCACTCACACTGTGTGAAGCTAGGACCTACTAACGTTCCCTTTATATGAGTGAAAACTCTTAAGTCTCAGAGACTTACATGATGTGCCCTGGCCATATTAGTATATTATGTGTCGTACTGATACAGTAGTTCATGTACCATGGAGTTGACATTTGCGGTCAGGTCTGTCTGCCTCTCAGACATGACCGTTGAGCTCAGATCCACAACATGTGAACAAAACAAATATTCAGAACCATCCATTTTTTTTATAACTGGTAGTCGCACCATACTGGCCATTTTCTTTTTGGATTCATTCTTCAAGGAATGAAGTTACTCTTGACAATAAAGTAACACTTAACTGAATCATTATCAGAACAGTAAACACTGAGATGATTATTAAAGAAGACATCATACATGATGCAGCTGCTGTCCACAGATGATGTTGCTTGAAAACAGCACTGGGGGGACTTACTGTCTCTAAAATTATAAAAATCAACAGAAAATATAATTTACATCTTTTGGGGCGCTTGGGTGGCTCAGTTGGTTGAGTGTCCAAGTCTTGATTTCGGCTCAGGTGGTGATCCGAATGGTGGTAGGATTGAGCCCCGTGTCAGGCTCCACACTGAATGAAGAGCCTGCTTAAGATTCTCTCTTTCTCTCTCTCTCTCCCCCTCCCTCTGCCTTTCTCCCATGCTTGTGCACCAACATTCTCCTTTTTTAAGAAAAAAAAATTTATATATATATATATATATATACACACACACACACAAACACACACACACAATTTTCATCTTTTAATTTTGACCTTTCTTTAGAAAAGGTAATTTATCTTGAGGAATAAATCAAATAAACAATGATCGAAAATTTAAAATATTGCTTGTTATATCAGAAATTTAATATTAACAGAAGTACTAAAAATAGGAAGCCTGGTATAAATCAAGGGTAATAAAAATACCATCCGCTTGACTTTGAGCAAATACTTGCCCTTTTGAGCTTAAGGGTTTCCATCTGTTAAACGGTGACCTTAGCACTTACTGCACAGGTTTGTATGTGTTCAGTAAACATTATTATTATTTTGTTCTTTATACATTCTTTTCTTAACTTGGTGCTTTATTATTTCATTACTACCATTTATACTAATTGAATTATAACAGGTTAGAAAACGATGTTTAAATCTTTGATTATTACAATTGTGTGAAATGGCCTTTTACTATGTATCACGTAGATTATAAAAAATAGCTTAGCTTAGTCAGCTAACTCTTGGTTTAGGCTCAGGTCATGATCTTGCTGGTTCGTGGGTTCGAGCCCCACATCAGGCTCTGTGCTGACAGCGTGGAGCCTGCTTGGGATTCTCTATCTCTCCCTCTCTCTCTCCTCCTATCCCCATCCACCGCTCATATAGTCTCTCTCTCTCTCTCAAAATAAATAAATAAAGTTTATATATATATGTGTGTGTGTGTGTGTGTGTGTGTGTGTGTATATATATATATATACATACCTGAATGACAGAGGACTGTAGGTGATAAACAACACTCCTGTGTGGTTAGATCAGTGGTTCTCAACTGGGGACGGGTTTGCCCTCCAGGGGACACTTGACAATGTCTGGAGACATACTTACTTGTCACACCTGGGGAGACGCTACCAGTGTCTCGTGGGCAGAGGCCAGAGATGCTGTTGAACATTCTCCAGGGCACAGGCAGGTCCCTGTGACAAACAATTATCTGGTCCAAAATGTCAACAGTGTCCAAGTTGAGAAACAGATGACATCCGATAAAGAAAAGCATTCTCAAAAGTGAAGCCTTTCTCCCAGATTTAAGAGGATGAATTGATCAAAGTCAGGTCTGTTTGATAAGACAACATACACATGGGAAGAATTTTTAAATGCAGTAAAACGAAGTATTTGTCACGTTGGAAACCAAGCATCACGATGACCCAACATTCCTGCTGTTCATTTGATAGGATACTTTAGAGTCAGGTATGCACAGACCCAACAAGCTGAGACAGGCCCGCCGTCCCAGGACAAGACGTTCAAAACCTTCAAAGAATTTTCTAAGTCAAGTGGCAGCAATTAGTTCTGGACCAGGAAGTCTGGACAAAGGCTGAGGAAATGTCACCCACACTGCCGTTCCCCAAGCCTGCCGGTATCTCGCCTAAGCGTCAGCCTGGCTAGAAAAGTCACCGCCCACCACGACAAGGAAAACAAGAGACAAAGTGGCACAGTCAGGATGGACCAGTAGGAAAAGAAACACAACGAAGGCTGGGAACCGCGACAACCCCAGCACGGACGCCTCAAGGGAGCAGGTGACGTGGACGCCTTCTGCCAAGAGAGGCTCATACTCGCCCGCAGCCTTCCCCGCCGCCAGGTTCGCTGCTTTGCCGACACCGTCCCCTCTTCTTTCTTGTACCAGGTGTCAAGCCTCCATGGGGAACAATGTTCCCATTTCGCACCCTTCCCACTGGCTCCTTATCTTTCCTATGTCATGTTACTTCCTCCGGGAAACCTTCGCTAATGCCTCTTTCCCGTCACCCCCAGGCCAACACCCATACAGATCAAATGCAGAAGGATGTGCAACAGAAGTCCAAAACCAACTTGCTTAGGGGCCAATATTGATTCCAAAATGCACACACTGTGTGGCCTTGGGCAAGTCACAACCTCTCTGGATTTCATGTATTAACTATAATAGTACCTACCTCACTGGGCTTTTAAGATGATCCGATGGGTTACGACATTTAAGGCACTTCGGGACAATGCCTGACACATAATAAACCTTTAATAAGTGACAGGCACTCTTATTAGAATGCAACCTCCAAGTATTAAAAAAATTTTTTTAAAAAGGGATGGGGAGGCTGAGTTAGTTAAGCATCTGACTTCAGCTCAGGTCACGATCCTGCAGTTAACTAGTTTGAGCCCCACGTCAAGCTCTGTGCTGAAGGTTCAGAGCCTGGAGCCTGTTTCAGATTCATGTCTCCCTCTTTGCCGCACCCCTGCTTGCGCACTTTCTCTCTCAAAAATAAATAAGCAACCTCCATTAGTGAAAGTAAATTTGTCTATATTCTTCATTGTTTTAGCCTCAGCTCTAGCACAATGCTGGCCACATAGAAGGGACTCAATAAGTAATTGCTCAATAAATGAATTGTCAGAGGCTATGCTCAGAGCGCCTTGACTTGCCATCATCATAAACAAATGATACTGAAAAGTAATTTTTTTATTTTAGAGAGAGAGAAAGAGAGAGAGAGAGAGGGAATGGGGGAGAGGGGCAGAGGTGGAGGGACAGAGACAGAGAGAGAATCTCAAGCTGGGTGTGGAGCCTGACGCCCAGACAACACTGGGATCATGACCTGAGCCGAAATCCAGAGGCAGGTGCTCAATCAACCGAGCCTCCAGGCGCCCCCTGAAAGGTAATTTTTTTTTTTAATTCTCTCTTCTAGACTGTCAGTTCTGTGAAGGGCAGTGCCTGCCTTATGCCTCACTCAAATTCCTGAATCAGGGTGAGCACACAACAAAACAGTTCCCAAAGGGAATAAAGAAGTAAATGAATGCTTCACAAATAAATACGACCATCAGCAGAGCCAGTAGGTTTCATATAAATTCCTTCTTTTTGCTTTCTTGGAAACTTGTCTCTACAAAGTTTGGTGGGAATGCCTTTGCCTTGACGAAGAATAGGAAGAAAATGAGAGCTTTTTCACTGAAAGCTAATTGGAACCAATTTCCCCAAGACTTTGTCTCCAACAGTGACATGTAGAGGCAAGGGCTCAACTCTCATCTTCCTTGTATTCTAGCCCAAAAAGAAGCTGTGTAGGAAGCTGCTGAATATTACGAGACCATGGAAAGGCATTCCCACTCTAGATCATTATGAAATGAAGCAGAGTTGGCCATTTCTTTCTCTTATTTTATAAGTTTATCCTCAGGAGTCCTATCTGTAGCAGAGAGTACTCAGACTCACCCAAAACTTAAAGCTTCCCTGGCCTATCAGGTAGCTTCTGTGGCAGGTTTCAGTTTTTTAAAACTGTGAGGGCCAAAGATAGGACGGAAGTTGACTCACGACTCAACTGGATGAGAGCTTTAAGGTCCAAAGTAATGCTTTCGCAATACCACGAGAGGAGCAAAAACGAAACACTAACACAAAAATCCGTAACACCATTCCATCTGCTCTATAATGGTGGTAACAGAGTACAGAATTGATGAGTCAGGAGTCAATTCTCCATAAAATGAAAGCGAATCACTGGGGAAAGTCCCAACCATTCTTTCTACTAGATCCCGATGAAAATGTTTCCTCACGGTCTTTCTAACAGATGGAAATGCAATTCGCTCAACATCCATGAAGGCAACCTGGCAAGATCGTCCCCAAAATGTACATATCCTTTGACCCAGAAATTCTGCTTGTAGAAATTGAGCTTACCCTGAAACTCTTATATGTGTGAAATAAGGGGTGTGCAAGTAGCATTATTCATAACAGCAAAAGATTGGAAACGACCAGAACGCCCGCCATTAGGACACCGGTAAGCAACACAAGAATATTATGGAAGATCACAGGGTTGTTAAGAAGACCATGGCTGCACTGAATCTATCAAAATGGTTTCCTTCAAGACAGAAAGCCAAGTGAAAAAGCAAAGAGAAGGCCCAGAAGAAATTAAAACATGCATCTACACAAGAACTTGTATACAAATGTCTACAAGTAGTCCAAA
>PITB01038126.1:0-10302 GCA_004024585.1 Paradoxurus hermaphroditus
CTCTCTCTCTCTCTCTCTCTCTCAGAAATAATAAACATTTAAAAAGAAAAAAAAAAAGAAAGGAGGGAGGCTGAGAGAAGGAGAGAGGGTGAGGAGAGGGGAAAAGAGGGAGAGGGGGGAGACGAGGAGGTGATGGAGGAGAAAGAGAAGGTTGGAGGAGGAGATGCTAGGGGAAGAGAGGAAGGATCAAGGAAAGAAGGTGGAAAGCAAGGCGGGAAGGGAAAGAGAAAAGCAGGAGGAGAACGGGCAGAGGGGGAGCGAAGGTCACACAACAGCAGCCACGAAGGATGGTTTTAGGTTTCCAGCATGGAAAGTTATGGAGCTTTCTAAACCAAGCTAGGGCCTGAGATTCGATCGTGCAGGCTTGTCTTACAAACAATTGCTTGGCTACGTTTTATTAAAAAAAAAAAAAAAAGTTTTATTCATTTTAAGAGCCAGAGAATAAGCCGGAGAGGGGCAGAGAGAGAGGGACCCAAAGCAGGCTCCAGGCTCCAAGCTGTCAGCACAGAGCCCAACGCGGGGCTCGAACTCACAGACAGTGAATTCACGACCTGAGCGGAAGTCGGTTGCTTAACCAACTGAGCCACCCAGGCGCCCCTTGGCTACGTTTTAAAATACGAAGTGACTTCTGTCCTTCGCTGGGGAACTGGGGGCAACTGCAGCCTGGCCGGAACACGGCTCACGTGGGGATTCGTGTCTCAGGCATGGTCTCCACCGAGGGCGCAAGGCTTAAACACGCACGCGCGCACATGCGCACACGCACGCGCTTGTGTGTTCCCACGCACTGTGGCGCTCTCGCGTTTTTCTGGTCTTCCCGGGGACGGCCCTGCCGACCCTACGGCCCGAGGTGTCCCGGCTGCCCGCAGGCCGCAGTGTCCCGCAGACAAAAGCAGCGAATGACGACCGCGACGTCCTGCAGGCAGAGACGGGGCTCTGCCGCGCTCTCAGGAGACCTCGGGGAAGCGCAGCCTCTGTTGGGGAGAAAAGACATGCAACGCCCCGCGGCGACCGGTTAAAGGGGGTTTGGGCAACCCCGCTGAGTGTTCGTGGGTGTGTGTAGAGCAGGGAAGCAGCCGGGGATGCCAGCTGGCAAACGCGGCTTCCCATCTGTCTGGATTATTTATTTTACGTTTATCGAAGAACTCTTTGCATCGGTGGCTTAGTCTCTGGCTGCAGAAGTCGGCTGTGACAGGCTCAAAGACAGGGAACAGTGTCATGCGAGGGCCTTAAACCACAAGAGATGGAAGTTGTCTTCAGGGAACCGTGCCATTTTGGGCGGGGGGAGGTTCAAGACCATCTCTTGCCAGGGGTTCCTGGCCGGCTCAGTTGGTTGAGCACCCAGTTCTTGATCTCGGGGTCGTGAGTTCAAGCCCCACGTTGGAGACAGAGCTTACTCAGAAGGAAGGGAGGAAGGAGACAGTCACTTGCCAGTCTAAACTAGAATGTTTTTATTTGCGGGGGGCGGGGGAGGGGGAGGATGTTTCCGATTAAGAGAGAACAATTTTTACACAATCGAAAAAGAGAAAAGAGTAGCGTCAGGGAACGACAGAAAACAGTGGGATGAATCGTGGGTCTTTTGAAGCCTGGTTTCAGAAAAATCCTGACTGCTGCAAATTTTTTTCCTTGAGTTGCAAGAAGTCTGTCTCCTGTTTGCCTCCCTGCCACGCAGCTTGGCTTTGCAGAATAAAACCTGACTCAGCAACTGGCCAGGTGATATTAACCAAGATGAGGAAAGAAAGAACTCCAAGCCCCAACTTTCTAAACTTTTACCTGGAAAACGAAGACTGGAAGACTTTTGAGAAACCTCTGAAATTTCAGAATTCGTAATGTCAACAAAGACTTAGTGGAAGATTAATTTGGTGTTTTCAAGGTATTTAAAATGACGGGTAAAATAAAAATACAGCAAAGCAGGTATCACGTATATTAGGTGTTAAAGTGTTTTCAGGAACATGAAATATGGGAAAGACATGTTTTTGTTTTAACTTTCTTAAGATTTTATTTTTGGGGGCGCCTGGGCCGCTCCGTCAGTTAAGTGCCTGACTTCAGCTCAGGTCATGATCTCACGTTTGTGAGTTTGAGCCCCGCATCAGGCTCTGTGCTGACAGCTCAAGGCTGGAGCCTGCTTTGGATTCTGTGTCTCGGGCTCCCTCTGCCCCTCCCCCACTCACACTCTATCTTTCTCTCTCAAAAATAAACATTTAAAAATTGATATTTTTTAAGGTTTCTTTTTTTTAATGTTTTTATTTATTTTTTAGAGAGAGACAGAGTGCAAGCGGGGGTGGGGCAGAGAGGCTCCAGGCGCTGAGCTGTCAGCACAGCCTGACGCGGGACTCCAGCTCACGAACCGTGAGATCATGACCTGAGCCAAACTCAGACACTTCACCGACCGAGCTGCCCAGGCGCCCCCAAAAAATTATTTAAAAACCAAAAGATTTTATTTTTTGTAAGTAATCTCTACCCCCAACGTGGGGCTCAGACTTACAACCTAGGGATCAAGAGTTGCCTGCTCTACCTACTGAGCCAGCCAGGCACCCCTCCGACATACTTCATTGTAAAGATACAGTATATACTACATATAACATACAGAATATATGTTAACTGACTGTTTCTGTTATTAGTAAGGCCTCTGATCTTAAGTAGTTAAGCTTTGAGGGAGTCAGAAGTTGCACTTGGATTTGTGACTGTGCTGGGCTTTGGCACCCCTAAGCCCCCGCATCGTTCAGATGTCAACTGTACTTGTAATTTCAGTAGTTTAGTAGAAACTGCCAAATTTTCCTCCTTTCCGTGTTTTCCTGATTACACTTTCATCCACAGAGGGCGTAGTGCCCGTGGCCTCTTAGCCCACCCGACAGTTCACTGCATTCTCAAATTTCCCGCATGGTGACAGTCTGACAGGTAAACGTATCTTAGTTTGACCTCAACTGAAAACCCTCTGAAGGGTGTGAGAGCCTCGTAAGAGGCAGCCGCCTGCAAAGCTGGAGGGAACAGTCCACAGAAGGCCGCCCGCGCTTTGTCTTAAGGAGGCTTCATGCCCAGCGCAGCCCCCGGTGCGGGGCTCGGATTCAACAACCATGAGATCGAGGCCCGCGTGGAGATCAGACGCTTAACGGACTGCACCACCCAGGTGCCCCCGAGCTCCTCTCTCTCCCACCTTTTCGTCGAGGTTCTTTCTAGCTTTTTCTCTTTCTGTGGATATTTTAAGCAGGATTACGTTTTCGGTTAAGTCTTTTGAACCCTTTAAGACAGCGGTCACTCTGCACAGCGTCACTTGGCGGTGATAGTTGTGGGCCTCCTGGTTCTTTCCCCACCTTGCAGCGTCCTGCTGTCGGCGCTTCCCCGTCCAGCGCGGTGCTGTCGCCGAGGCCGGGTTAAGGGCACTTGCCACATAACTCGTCCTCTGTCCCCGTTGTTTCAGTATGTTTTTATTTGATCAGAGTGGCGTTGGGACTTATGTCAGCGGCCTTTTCACCATGGAGAGTATTAAATAATCTTTATGAGAGCCCTTCCTACGGTGAATTCACAGAATCTCCTATCCCTGCATGACCCAGGAAGTGAACCAATCAGGTCAAGAGGTATTGTGCTCTCAGTGCGCTCCTGATGCCCTTCCTAAATGTTCTATTTAGGGTTTTTTCATCAATCTTCATAATCGGTGTTGCTGTATATATGCGGCGTGTGGTCTTTCTCAGCTTTTAAAAGTCGTTGCACTCCCTTAGGGCACCCGGCTGGCTCAGTGGGTCGAGCATGTGGCCCTTGATCTCGGGGTCATGAGTTTGAGCCCCACGTTGGGTGGAGAGAGTACTTAAAAAACATGATCTTAAAAAAATTGTTGGGGCGCCTGGGGGCTCAGTCGGTTAAGCGTCCAACTTCGGCTCAGATCATGATCTCACAATTCATGAGTTCGAGCCCCGCGTCGGGCTCTGTGCTGACAAGCTCGCAGCCTGAAGCCTGCTTCGGATTCTGTGTCTCCCTCTCTCTCTCTCTCTCTCTCTGCCCCTCCCCGACTCGTGCTCTGTCTCTCTCTGTCAAAAAAAAAAATAAACGTTAAAAAATTTTTTTTAATATTGAAAACAAAACAAAAATCACAAACGCTACTTTCATTTTGGAAGACATTTATTTCGGTAAAATTGGCATCGTATGTCGTAATCCCCTCCTGCGATTTTAACGTGAGGCAGCGCTTTACGGCACTGTATGGCGCCCTTAGGGGTTTTCCACAACGTGATTTGTAACCAATGCAAAAAAGCACCTAGCGCTGACATGAACTCTAGCTGATTTATCCAAGCCCCCCTGCTAGGCATTTTCATTGAACGGCCCCCAAAAGGAGATGGTACAGACCCGGGCCACGCCCGCCTCCCCGACCCCGTCTTTTCCGCGTTCTCCCCGGTTCGCCTGCGCCAGTCACCGTGGCCCTGATCTTCCTCACGCGCGTCAGCCCGCGGCTCACCTCCTGTTCCCTCTCCCCGAGGGGCCGTGTTGGGATTCTTAGACTCAGGATGAAGAAAATGAAGCGCTTGCGTCACAGCCTGACGCCGGAAGGGGGTTTCTGGGCAAGCCTTCAGTTACAGAGAGGAGAAGCTCTGAGACAGAGGGGCGGGGGTGGCGAGAAAGCTCCCAGCAGATCCCGCCTTGAAAAAGTCTCTCCTCGTGGGGCGCCCGGGGCGGGAGGGGGAGGAGGGGGAGGGCTCAGTCGGTTAAGCCTCTGACTCTCGGTTTCGGCTCAGGTCGGGATCACACCGTTTGTGAGTTCAAGCCCTACACTGGGCTCCACACTGACGGTCCAAAACCTGCCTGGGATTCTCTCTCTCTCTCTCTCTCTCTCTCTCTCTCTCTCTCTCTGCCCCTTCCCTGCTCATGTGTGTTCTCTCTCTCTCAATATAAATTAAAAAAAAATTTTTAACCTTCTTTTTAAAAAATTCTTTATTTTTGTCTTGTAAAAAAAAATTAGGGGCGCCTGGGTGGCTCAGTCGGTTGAGCGGCCGACTTCGGCTCAGGTCATGATCTCACTGGTCTGTGAGTTCGAGCCCAGCGTCGGGCTCCGTGCTGACGGCTCAGAGCCTGGAGCCTGCTTCGGATTCTGTGTCTCCCTCTCTCTCTGCCCTTCCGCTGCTCACACGCTGTCTGTCTGTCTCTCAAAAATGAATAAAACATTTTTAAAAAATTAGCGTGAAGCCCCTCATATTAGCTCCTTTCACTGTTTAATCTGCGGCATGATGGAAATTGTCCTCAAATGATCCAGAAATGACGGCAGCAAGTCAGAAACAGATGCCGCAGCCACCGGCAGCACAGCCGGGGGAGCAGTCGCCATCCGGGGATCTAGCGCAGATTTTTGCTTTTCTCTCTCCACACTAGCACTTCCGTGTAAGACACTGTAATTTTGTTCATAGCCGTCCTGCGCCCGGATGAGCGGAAGGACGCTGGACTTCTGCCGTCAGGTGATTCGGGTCTCCGAGGGCAGGATTACCGCGCCTCCCTAGGGTTATAGCCGAATTCCTACAATTTCTAGTTCCTCCCCAAATAATGTATGTTGTTACCTAAGCCTGGGAATTCTTTGGCTAAACATTTGTGACTTTCTGGGCAGCCTGAGAGCGGGAGCGTGGGCCTGCGGGTCTCCAGCCTAGCCCGGGAACGGCCTCGAAGGAGCCCCTCAGGGGGCGCCCGGCTGCCTAGGTCAG
This sequence comes from Paradoxurus hermaphroditus, assembly GCA_004024585.1. Classification (NCBI taxonomy): domain Eukaryota; kingdom Metazoa; phylum Chordata; class Mammalia; order Carnivora; family Viverridae; genus Paradoxurus; species Paradoxurus hermaphroditus. Next base: position 5,670 of record PITB01038126.1, read on the forward strand.
CGGAGCACGCCACTCTTGGTCTCGAGGTTGCGGGTTCAAGCCCCACACTGGGTGTAGAGATTACTTCAAAATAAAATCTTAAAATAAACAGAGCCACAACATATAGTGATTCCGGGGCTTCTGGTGAAGAGCTGTGTTTGAAGCAGCAAGTAGGCTGCATGTTGTGTTTTATAACTGTGGTGCTTGGACCCAGAAAATTAAATGAGAATAATAGCTGCTCCTTTTATAGAATTTTTTTTAAGTTTCTTTCTTTTTGAGAGAAAGAGACAGAGTGTAAGCAGGAGAGGGAGACACAGAATCCGAAGCAGGCTCCAGGCTCTGAGCTGTCAGCACAGAGCCCCACGTGGGGCTCGAACTTACAGTGAGATCATGACCTGAGCCAAAGTTGACACTTAACTGACTGAGCCATCCAGGCGCCCCATAGCTGCCCCTTTAAAAAAAAAATTTTTTTTTAAGTTTCATTTATTTAAGAAATCTCTATACCCAATGTGGGGCTCGAAGTCATGATCCAGAGATCAAGAGTCACATACTCTCCTGACTGCAGCGGCCAAGTGCCTCCAGAATAGCTACTCATGGTAGGGCAGAGAACAGTGAGTCACTGAAGTTACTTGCTGATACTTGGGAATCACGGCCGTCACGATGAGAGTCACCACCAGAAAACTCAGAATTTCCTAGGGCGCCTGGGTGGCTCAGTCGGTTAGGTGTCCAGCTTTGGCTCAGGTCATGATCTCGAGGTTCATGAGTTCAAGCCCCACATCGGGCTCTGTGCTGATGGCTCAGAGCCTGGAGCCTGCTTGGGATTTTGTGTCTCCCTCTCTCTCTGCCCGTTACCCTCTGTCTCTCAAAAATAAACGTTAAAAAAAAGAATTTCCCTATCTGAAGTTTTTCCATTAATTAGAATAAAGAGAATGTAATTGGAGAACCAATATTTAAGATGTTGTAATATGAGACACTTAACAAGAATAGCAATGACTATGTAGCTATCAAGGAAATGAACTATTGGGGGGCCTCGCTGGCTCAGTCCATGGAGCATGTGACTCTTGATCACGTGGTGAGTTCGAGCCCCACATTGGGCTCAGAGTTTACTTAAAATAAAATTTAAAAAATTTTTAAAGAAAATTAACTACTTATAACCACAATGGAAAACACGGACGAAACTCATAAAAATGTCATGTGAAAGAAACCAGACACAAGAGTATATAAATTTCAAAAAATAAGCAAAACCGCCCTGCCTGGGTGGCTCAGTCGGTGAAGCAACCCACTCTCGATTTCTGCTCAGCTCGTGAGTTCGAATTCTGTGTGGGGCTCTGCACTGAGAGTGCAGAGGGATTCTCTGTTTCTCAAAAATAAATAAAATTTGGGGCGCCTGGGGGGCTCAGTCGGTTGAGCGTCGGACTTCAGCTCAGGTCATGATCTCACATTCGTGAGTTCAAGCCCCACATCGGACTCTTTGCTGGCAGCTCAGAGCCTGGAGCCTGCTTCACATTCTGTCTCCCTCTCTCTCTGCCCCTCCTCTGCTCATGCTCTGTCTCTCTCTCAAAAACAAACATTAAAAATTTTCAAAAAATAAATAAAATTTGTTTTCAATAAGCAAAACTAAAATACAGGAATGCGCCCCAGGTGGTAAAACAAAAAGGAAAGCAAGGAAACAATGACCATAAATATCAGGATAGTAGTTCCCTCCGTAGAAAGGATGGGGAGGGGGGAAGAGGATTGTTATGGGGAAGATAGACAAGTGAATAAATGGAAAATAATAAAGAACATCCTCCCCCCCTCCCAAAACAGACAAACAAAAAACCATGAATCTAGAATATCTTGGTATATAATACAGGCATTTTTTTTCCGCTGCAAAAAGCTTTATTGTTTCCATATGGTCCACGGCTTGGGCGAGGGCTCCGGGGTGGTTAAACAGCTGTTAGCACAAGCCCGGGCGGAAGCCCCGGCACCAAGGGGATGCCAAAAGGGGGCCCCCTCCCAGGTTGCTGGGCTCGCGAGGCTGCTAGTCGAGCTTGAGGGTGAGCCTTTCGAAGAGATACTCGCCCAGCCCAGCCTGGGGGCCGGCCAGCCTGCGGAGGTTCGTCAGGTGGTTGCCCATCTGCTTGATGAGTTTCACCTCCTCGCCCAGGAAGTGGTTCTCCAGGAAGTCACAGAGGTGCGCGTCGGCTTGGGCAGAGCCCAGGGCGTGCAGATCCAAGATCGCCTCGTTCAGGTTCTTCTCCAGGACTATGGCCGTTTCCATGGCGTCCAGGGCTTTCCCCCACTCGTCGTGCGAGGGCTTCTGCACGTCCTGGAACAGCGCGCTGCCGCTCCGCTGGTTTTGCAGCTTCAAGAGCCGCTGGGCGCCCTCGCGCTTCTTCCGGGCTAACTCGCGGAAGAAGTGGCCCAGGCCCTGCAGAGCCACGTCGCTGCTGTCGAAATAGAAGCCCAGAGAGAGGTAGGTGTTGGAGGCCCGCAGATGCATGTTGACCAGGCAGTTGACCGAGGCCTCCACCTCGGAGGAATAGTTCTGACGAACCTGACAGTTCATGGTCGGTCGGCAACAGGGCGCCAAGCTCAGAAAGAGGTGTTGGTTGGTTCCAGAGGCAGCGGGTGGCTGAGGAGGCGGTTCCGGGGGTTGAGCCTGTAAAGGCGGCTGGAGGGTGGTCGGAGGCTGGAATAAGGGGTGTCCCTGGGTCTGGTCAGTCCAAGGTCGGTTGAAGCAAGAGGCCGATCCAGCGGACCGCCGGGCGCACTGCAAATGTGGCATTATAGTCACCGGAGAACAAGAAGCGTAGAGGGGAGCATCTTGGGTGGAACCTTGGGGAAGCCAACGAGAAGCAATCTTGTAAGACTTTCCCGGGGCAGGCGTTAAACTGACCCAAACGGAAAATACGACTGCGCCCTTCGACGTTCGGTTCCACACGCCGCCGGGCGGGTTCCGCTGCGATGACGCTTCTGGCCGCGAGGCGGCGCCTGGCGGGGCACGGGCGGCGGGAAGGACGCGTGCGCAGCGCTCCTAGGTGTAGCCACGGGACGAACGCACGCGCCGCGTTCACCGGTGCGCACCGCGCTCGCGCACACGCACTGACGCGCACGCCCGCGGTCGCGCCGTCCCGTTATTGCAATTTTTCTGGGAGCGGCCGAGCCGACCCCGCGGTCCGAGATGTCCGAGCTGCCCCCCGACAGCGGCGTCCGGCCGACGGACGCGGCGAACGGCCACCGCGACGTCCCGCAGGCGGAGGTAGGCGGCGGGAGGCGGGAGCCGGCCCCGGCGGGGCCTGCGGAGCCCGGGGAAGGTCCGGTGGCGGCGCCCGAGGAGGCCCGCGACGCAGAAGTCGCCCGAGGGTTGGCGGAGCCAGCGGAGGAAGAGGGTGCACAGGCCAGACCCCGATCCCGGCCCGGGAACGGCCCCGGCCTGGCTGCGTTGCCGTACCTCCGCCTGCGTCACCCGCTTAGCGTTTTGGGAATCAATTACCAGCAGTTCCTGCGCCACTACCTGGAACACTACCCGATCGCGCCGGGCAGGATTCAGGAGCTGGGGGAACGCCGCAGGAGGTTCGTGGAGGCCTGCAGAGCCCGGGAAGCCGCGTTTGACGCCGAGTACCAGCGGAATCCGCAGAGGATGGATTTTGACATTTTGACATTTACGGTGGCCCTCACTGCATCCGAGGTTATCAATCCTCTGATAGAAGAACTTGGTTGTGACAAGTATATAAGCAGAGAATAGTCTGGTGACGAAGCCACTGCGGAGGAGAGCCCCTGCTTCCAATCTTGTCACTCGATTTCAGAAAGTCATAGGGCATGAGATAAGGCGATGCCCAGTTGCGGGGGTAAAGGACGTTGGTCACGAAAAAGCCTCAGAAAAGAAATTCAAAGCCCTTGGGACTCCTGTAACGTTGACTTTGGGATTGATACTGAATCTTCTCCCTGCGTTGTGGAAATGGCTTTCAAAATTGCTTCCCTAAAAAGTGAAGGATGGTTTTCAGGAAACCGAGACCCGATGAAGAACTGTTGCCAATATCGGAGCCCGCGGTGATGAAAGAAACTCTCAAATCTTGATGGGTGGGAACGAGGGGGCCACGGCGGAGTTACCGCGCGGAGGGACCGGAAGCCTATGGCGAGAACTTGAAATTGTCCGAATAGGTACTCTTCCCGTCAGAGTCAACAGAAGGTTTTAGGATAAGATCGATTTTGTGTTTGTGAAGCGTTTCCAATGGCAAAGAACGTAACCGGTGTATATATTACCCGATAAACCTTGTATTTAAGAATATATGAAGTTTCTGGATTTTTTTTTTCATTTTTAACGTGTTTAGGCTTTTTTTTTTGTAAGTCTATTCATAAACCCCCCAAATTGTGAAATATACACTGAAAGTTCTTCCATCCCTGCCCGCTCCACGAAGCCCCTGCCACAAGCCACGTCTGTAAGGTGCCTCTCCTGTCGTTGCCTTATGCACAGCAAGCAGATGCAAATTTGGTATTTTGTTGATTCTCATTTCTTCACAAAAATGGGCATATTTACCGATCGACACGTTGCTTTTTCAGGAAGAGTGTACCTTGAAGATCCTTCCAAACTACTGCCTTGCCTCGTTCTTTTTCCTAGCTGCGTTCTGTTTCATTCTGTGGTTGGTTGTGTCGTAATTTACTTACCCGGAAA
>PITB01038127.1:0-10305 GCA_004024585.1 Paradoxurus hermaphroditus
TATTTAATTTTGAGAGACATAGAGACAGAGCGTGAGCAGGGGAAGGGCAGAGAGAGAGGGAGATACAGAATCCGAAGCAGGCTCCAGGCTCTGATGAGCCGTCAGCACAGAGCCTGACGTGGGGCTTGAACCCACAGACTGTGAGATCATGACCTGAGCTGAAGTCGGCCGCTCAACCGACTGAGCCACCCAGGCGCCCCCCATTTTAACTATTTTAATTGTACAGTTCAGGGGTATGGAGTCCATTCACACTGTTGTGCAGTCGTAACTACCAGTCATCTCCACAACTTTTTCGTCTTGTAAAACTGAAACTCTGTGGTCATTAAACAATAACTCCCCATTTCCCCTTCCCCCAACCTCCTGCCAACCGTTATTCCACTTTCTGTCTCTGAATGTGATTAATCTAGGCACTTCATGTGAGTTGAATCAGACAGTATTTGTCTTCCTATGACTGGCTTATTTCACTAAGCTTGTCTTCAAGGTTCATCCAGGTTGTAGCATGTCAGAATTTCCTTTCTTTTAAGGCTGAATACCAGTCAGGTATACACTGTATTTTGCTTATCACATTTTAGCTATTGTGTGCAATGCTGCTGATCAGGATATTTTTGAAGTCAAGATCGACTGCTTCTGGCCAGAGACCGGTCCCTTTTCCACCACCACCTTGGCCTAAGCTCTCTGTGGATATGAACTGAAGCTCTCAGAACCCACATCAAAGCTCTGGCGAGAGGGAAGGGCTGAAAGGGCATAGCCTCTGGACCAGTGGCATAAACTTGTTGGTGCAGCTACTGCCCCCTCTGCCTGGAGGAGACATCTGGAGAGAGAAGAGGCAAGAGGGAGGAGGTAGCCTGGAGGACTGTGGCCACAGCTCAGAGTGCAGGGCAATGGAAGCCACTTTGACTCCTAAACTCAGTATCAAAGAAACAAAACACTTCTCCCCTGCCCCCAAACCTCATCCTTGTTTGGCCACGCTTGTGTCTCTTGCCTGGAGGAAGGAGGAAAGTTCTTTTGTTGTACACCGAAAGATCCACATTTTACTATGCATCCTGGCCAGTAGCTCTGTGCGCACAGTGGAATAAAGTAGCATTGCTTAGGGCCAAGGGAGGTGCACAGAGAATCCTGTGGTGGCTCAGGGCCCAAGGCACAGGGCCATTTTTTTTAGCTGGGTGGTTCAGAGAAGTCCCCAAGGAGGAGGTAAGCTTGAGCTGTACCTTGGAGGTGAGGAGGAATCAGAGAGCAGAGAGAAGGAAGGAGGGAACTTTGGTAGGGGAATTTAACATAGACTGTCTCATTCACAGAGCTCTTTAGAGCTTACAAAGTATGTTCACATGTGTAACCTCATTTCATCCTCATTGGGCTGTAGGATCCCAGAGGTACTGTCTCATTTGAGAGGCAATATAGCATGGTAATTAAGAGTGCAGTCTTTGGATTTCTGGTTAAGTGTGGCAGATGGAATACATGCATTTATATCTGCTCCTTCAACAAGCCTCACTAAAATAAAAGTAAAGGAATATAAAAGAGGCAATGGTGGACCACAGATGTCAACACATTTTTGGAAGATTAGCAAGTGGATGGAAGAGTTGGCAGAGCTGGGATAGCTGCATAGCAGGTGCTACCACAAAGGATGCCAAAGAGGAGTCATCCAATAGAAGACCCAGGGCCAGGGAAAGAGGCAGCAGTTATAGCAGAAGGTGGGAGTGAGGCATGAGGCTAGGAATAAGGGAATGGGAACAAGGAAACATAAAAAACAGACCCCTTCTTCATTACATATAGATACCCAACTACACCTCTCATAACCTGGCAGGGACTGGATGCTTTTTCTGTTTAAAAAGTGAACCAGAGGGGCACCTGGGTGGATCAGTCAGTTGAGCTTCGGACTCTTGATATTGGCTCAGGTCATGATCCCAGGGTTGTGGGTTCCAACCTTGCATTGGGCTCCATGCTGAGTGTGGAGCTTGCTTGAGATTCTCTCTCTCTCTCTCTCTCTCTCTCTCTCTCTCTCTCTCTCTCTCTCCATCTGCCCCTCTCCTTCACTAGTGTGTTCTCTCTCTAAAAAAATAAGAAAGATAAATAAAAAAATTTTAAGTGAACCAGAAAAGCTCCAGCTCAGGAGGACTCAGCACTGTGGAAATCAGAGGAGAAATATCTTAATGAAAAGAGGAGCATTAAGGGAGAATCTGAACAATGAGACTCCAGGGCTCATGAGACATGGCTTCTAGAATGTTTGTGGTCAGGTATATACCTGCTTAGGTGGAGACTTGTGGGTCCTTCACTGGAGAAACTAAGCAGAGAAAAGACCTTTTAGATATTGAATGACAGATCAGATAAAATGGAGAGAAGAGATTCACAGAAAGAATAGAAAAAATTTCTCAGGGCCAGAAGACATGAATTTTCAGAGTGAAAAGTCTTACCAAAGATGTGACAAATATAATAAATATTTTCAGATAGGCCCATACCAAGTCTCATTAACATGAACTTTTAAATTTTATTTATTTTGAAAGAGAGAGAGAGAGAGAGAGAGAGAGAGAGAGAGAGGGAGAGAGAGAGAGTGTGTGAGTGGGGGAAAGAGAGTGAGAGAGAGAGAGAATCTCAGGCAGGCTCCACGTTGCCAGCACAGAGCCTGATGCCAGTCTCGAACTCACAAACCATGAGATCATGACCTAAGCCGAAATCAAGAGTTAGATGCTTAACCAACTGAGCCACCAGGTGCCCCTAGCATGAACTTTTAGATGGGCAAGGACACAGATAAAATCTTAAAAGTTTCCAAAGAGAAAAGACAGGATATGCACGAAGGGTAACAATGGAAGCAGGAATGGCAATGGATTTCTCAACAGCCATGTTAGAGCAATGCCTTCAAAACTCTAAAGAATTCATTTACCAGCCAAGCTATAAATCAACTGTGAGAGTAGAATTTTCTGAAATTCAAGGTCTCAAAAATTTTACTTCTCATATATTCTTTCTCAGGAAGCTTCTAATGGATGTCCATTAAAATGAAGGGCTAACCAAGAAAGAAAAAGATGTGGGATCCAGGGAAAGAAGATTCAACCCAGAAAAATTACAAGGGAGATTCCCTGACCAACTTTGTGCATAAGGCCCAGAGGGTAAGTACACATTGAGCAGGTCGATACAAGGCTCCGAGACTGATAGCTAAGGAAAAATAAAAGTGGAATTAGTAGATTACCTGATGTGTTTTGCATGTGGAAATTAGCATTTATTTTTTAAATGTTTATTTATTTTGAGAGAGAGAGAGAGAGAGAAAGTGTGACTGGGTGAGAGTAGAGAGAGAGGGAGGGAGAGCTGACAGCACAGAGCCCGATGCAGGGCTCAAACCCACGAACTGTGAGATCATGATCTGAGCCAAAATCAAGAGTTGGATGCTTAACCGACTGAGCCACCTAGGCGCCCTGCATGTGGAAATTAATGTTCAGAAGGTTTTTACATTCTGTTGAAAATTTAGGGAGAATTCATGATAAGGATGTGGAAAATTAAGAAAATGGGAGAAAGGAAATAAAACAAGGATGTTAATACAAGGGAAGATTTAAAAAACTGTACAGGTGAGATAATGCAATTTTAGTGTCAGCAGTGAACCATGTGCAAAATCATTAAGGCAAACCCAGAATATTGATTTAACCAAAAATTGTGATATAATTATATTAGAAGGATGCAAGAGGGAGAGGTATAAGGTTGGAATGTTAGAAGATTAAATTATCTTTCAGAATAGATTACTAGATTAAAAACTTGCACAAAAACATGTTATTTAGATATTCAGAGGTAGTAGTACTAACTGACTTTAAAAAATCATGTACATGTATTGATTTGCTTTAAAAAAAAAAGAAATGTACAGTGGAATATTATTCAGCCTTAATAAAAAAGAAGATTCTGACATATGCTACAATATGGATGAAATTTGAGGACATTATGCTAAGTGAAATAAACCAGTTACAAAAAAGACTGTATGATTCCATTTATATGAAGTACCTAGATTAGTCAAATTCAGAGACAGAAAGTAAAATGGTGGTGGTAGGGGCTGGGGAGCAGGGGGAATGTTTAGTGGGTATGGAGTTGCAGTGTTGGAAAATGAAAAGAGTTCTCAAGATGGTCGGTGGTCATGTAAATGTGAATGTACTTAATACCACTGAACTGTGCATTTATAATGGTTAAAATGGTCAATTTTATGTTATGTATATTTACCCACAATTACAGTTTTGTAATTAAAAAGGAAAAGAATACAGCCTACAATTCAGATTTCTGGAAGACTGAATGCAAGATTAGAATGTAAGGATTAAATGTAAACTCCAAGAAGGCAGGAAATTTTGTCTGTCTGCTTACTGCCATAGCCCTGGAGCCTAATACAGTAGTCACTCAATCATCAGCAAATACTTGACTCCTGAAGAACACAGGTTCGAACTGCACAGGTTCACTTATGTGAATTTTTAAAATATCATACAGCATTGTAAATGTATTTTCTTCCTGCTTTTCTTAATCGTTTCTTTAGATCACTTTTTTGGGTAAGAATACAGTATATAATACATATAACATACAAAAATATGTGTTGATGGCTTTTGCATGTTCTCAGTAAGGCTTCTGGTCAACAGTAGGCTATTAGTAGGTAAGTTTTAGGGGAGTCAAAAGTTACGTGTGGACTTTTGATTGTGCAGGAGGTCAGCATCCCTAACCCCTTGTTGTTCAAGGGTTAACTGCATAGTTAACACTCAGCAAATGCTATCTATTACTATTCTTTGTATTTGTCTTCAGGACATATTCCTTTGTTCTCAACAGTGGCATTGCTTCTCATGCAAGTATGTATATGTGCATACGTGCACACGGGTAGGCAGATAAGCCTCGGGGCACATTCCTTCAACAAGTACTTGCTGTATGGATTAAGAATAACACCACGAGACAAGCATTAGTACCCTATATTTCAAATGAAAAAAAAATGGGCCATATAGCCCATAAATGGGATAATTCTCATTTCCAGTCTTGGCCTTCAGACTCCAAATCTGGTGTTTTTCCTGCATCAATCACAGTTGAAGAGTTATAGAAGTACATTGCTGAGAAATCACCTAGATTTAACGACAATGACAAATGTGAGGAGGATTTGTGCAGAGGAGGAGTGGGTGATGACTGAAGATGTGAATGCTTGTCAGATGGTGGGGAGCGCCTTGGGTGTCAAGTGAAGGGGTCTGGAAATTATTCAAAAGCCATGTAGATCCAGTGAAAGTTCCAGATGAAAGCGACCTTTGAGGAAGCATCATTTGGCAGCAGTTGGCAGAGTGTACTGGAGTGGGAGGCCAGGGCATGAAGGCGTCTTAGAAAGCTGCCACAATAAAATGATAATGTTCTAAATTGGCACAGTGGAGGTTGCGGAAGGAATAATGAAAAGTCAATGAAGTTTATAAATCTCTAGTCAGAGTCATCCAGAAAAATGGAAAGAAGATACAAATTACCGTTAATATCAGGAGCCAGAAGGCGTTTATCGCTACAGATTCTACAAAAACCAAAAAGTTTATAAAGGGATACTATGAAAAACTTTTTGCCAATAAATTGGAGAAAAATACAATTTCCTCAAATTATTTGAGAAGAAATAGATAACCTGAGTAGCCCTGAGGCTGTTAAAGCCACTCTGGAAAACAGTATAGAGGGTCCTCAAAAAATTAAAAATAGAACTACCTTAAAATCCCCAGCAGTTGCACTAGTAAGTATTTCCCCAAAGGGTACAAAAATGCTGATTTGAAGGAGCACACACACCCCAATGTTTATAGCAACACTTTCAACAATAAGCAAATTATGGAAAGATCCCAAATGTCTATCCACTGATGCATGGATAAAGAAGATATGGTAAATATATACAATGGAATATTATTTGGCAATCAAAAAGAGTGAAATCTTGCCATTTGCAGAAATGTGAGTGGAACTAGAATATATTATGCTAAGCAAAATATGTCAATCAGAGAAAGACAAATATCATATGATTTCACTCATATGTGGAATTTAAGCAACAAAACAGATGCACATAGGAGAAGGGAAGGCAAAATAAGGTAAAAACAGAGAGGGAGGCAAACTATAAGAGATTCTTAAAAACAGAGAACAAACTGAAGATTGCTGGAAGGAAGTTGGGTCGGGGGAGGAGTTAAATGGGTGATGGACATTAAGGAGAGCACTTGTTGGGATGAGCACTGGTTGTATATGTGAGTGATGAATCACTAAATTCTCCTGAAACCAATACTGCACTATATGTTAATCAACTTGGATTTAAATTTGAAAAAAGGAAGAAAAAGAAAATTATACATAAAAAGAAGAAGAAGAAAGAAATCACATCTTACTTTAAGGTAAAGGGGGATGTCCCTATAACTTTCCACTACTCATTGCAACAAGTCTTGGCATTCAGTGCCAGCATCCACCCCACCTCATTCATCCAGCTGAGCCAAAGACTAGCTTAGGCACTTTAAAGTGGGTTTCCATTTCTTGTAATTAGAAGAATCTCGAATAGTCCAGGGTCTTAAAGACAGCACTTTCAGTATAACACAGCCTGTGGCATCTGTCCATGGTGCTGACTTTGTGTCTGCAGTCACTGCTACAGAATGGAGTCAGGGCTGCTGAACTCATTCTCCACACAGGCACCTCAAATCCTGTTGCTTCTATCTATGGTTCTGACCAAAATCTTCTCATTTACCACTATAGCCTGAGGGTTAATATGAGTTTATAACTCTAAATCACACTCTCCAAATCTGGGGATTTAAGGAGATGCTCCCCTTTGGCTGTAGCATCAGAGACCTTCAATGGTCCCACAGTGGCCAACTAAGGCAAGGGAAAGCCAAGCTCTTGTGATAGAAGACCAGCCACTAGCAGGTAATTCCACACCCCTGGGACAAGTTCAAGGCAGGAAAGCAAGGCTACTACCAAAGTGGGCAGTGCTCCAGCCTTGGAGGGACAGAACAGAAAACCAGGGAAGGAAGCCTGCCATGTGGATGAGGTACAATTGAGGGTAATGGGAGAGTTCACTGCCTGACAGGCACAAGAATGCCCAGGGAAGCCCTAGATACCACACAAGAAACTTGGGCTAGAACCTCTAAGCCCGGTTGAAATTTAGGGATCTGATAAATCTGAGCCTACTTGGTTCCCTTGCTGGGATTTGACAATTCACTTCCCCAAAGGCAACCCAATACTATGGGCTGAGCTTCTTTAGAGACAGAACTTCTCCAGGTCACGGTAAACACTGAGGTTCTTGCTGTGACTTGCACATGACACTCAAAAGATGAAAAGAGAGAGAGAACTGGGATTAACTAGAGAAGGCTTCCCAGAATGGGTGCCTCTTGAGGAGAATGGAGAATCAATTCCAAGTAACTACTATGTGCCAGGGACTGCAAAGTACTTTTATATACACTTCCTTATTTAATCCAAACAATCCAGTGAGAAGTTATTTTTAATGTCATACTGTATTATTCAGGGTTCTCCAGAAAAACAGAACCAATATGATATATATTTAGACATATATATATGGAAATTTATTATAGGAATTGGCTCACATGGTTATGGAGGCTGAGAAGTCCCACGATATACCATCTACAAGCTGGAGAAGCAAAAAAAGAGGGTGGTATAATTCAGCCTGAGTCTGAAGGCCTGAGAACCAGAAGCTCTGATGCCTGCAGGCAGGGAAGATGGATATCTCAGCTCAAGAAGAGAAAAAGAGAACCCACCATTCCTTAGCCATTGTGTTCTATTTGGGTCCATCAACAGATTGGACGATGCCTGCTTACATTGGTGAGGGTGGATCTTCTTTACTCAATCTACTGATTTAAATCCTAATATCCCCCAGAAACACCTTTACAGACACACTAAGAAATAATGTTTTACCAGCTATCTGGGCATCTCTTAGCCTAGTTAAGTTGACATGTAAAATCAACCATCACACATACACATGGAGAACTGAGGGCCAGAGGGGCAAATGACTTGCCCAAGGTCACATTGTCAATATGTGGCACAGCCCTTGCTTTTTCCATGGCATATTATAAGCTCCAAGCTGCATCCACTCACTCACACTAACCCTTCCAAGCAGGCAGTGCCTTTTATTAAGGCTATATGTCCTTCTACAGCTGCACCTAGCATGGCTGAATGACATGGGTACCAACCATGCCCTCCTCTGAGCACCATTCAGATCTGGGAGTTGGAGAAGGACGGGAGACTTTGGGTGGCAGGGAGGGGGAGGAAACCTCTGTGGAGGGAGGAAGCTGGTAGGGATGGAAGTGGGAGAGGACTGGCTCCCTGCTGGTCCCAGAATGATTCTCACCTGCCAGTCGATGGCTAGAGACTCACGCAAGTGCTAATCAGCTCCATTGACACACACAGGCTGGGGCTACAATCCATTTTCACATGGGATGGCGGATCGATTCCTCATTCTCTACAGTCCTCAACCAGCCTCATCAGGCCATTTGTCCTTGAGGGGCTGAGAAGCTGGTTAACTCTGCACCTCTGGCCTCCTGCAAGCTTTAGCCTTCTATATATTCTCCCAGATTACAATCTCGCCCCCCAAACCATTGCCAGCCAGAGCAATATGGAGGAATTCTGGGCTGGGAGTCCAATAAGCCTAGGTTCCAGTCTCAGATCAGCAGTTAACGGTGTGACCTTGGACAAGTCTCTTCACCTTGTCTAACCTCAATTCTCTTAGCTGTGTAATGGGGATAAAATTTTCAGCTTTGCAGGATCTCTGTGAACATCTAGTGAATGCAAAGTTGGGGAACATTGCAAAATGTAGTTAATACAAAGGATGGACTGCTGCTTCTAGAAGAATAGGTTCTTTCTCCAAGCCTGGCCATCCACTTTCACCTCAGGCCCTGTCTGTGAGGTCGGACAATTCTGGGAGGGAGTTCTGTTGACATAGGCCTAGGAGAGGTTTTCTCCTGTCTCAGGTTATGTTAAATAGCCAGAAACCGTTCTTGGAGGCTTCGTTCTCCTGACATGATTAGACCTTCTGGTGGGGGCCTCGGGGTTCTGGAAAATGAGCTGAAAAACAGTGGAAACCAGGCAGGCAGGGGCTGGACACAGGCAAGCCACCAGGGAAAAGGGTGTTTCTAGGACTCCAGGTAAATTTCTGGGTTTATCTTCTATATTCAAATATTAAATCCCACCAGTGTTGACAAATATTTTTTCAGTGATCATCTGTTTTATTTAATTTCAGGAAAGAGGACAATTTTCTAGAGATGCCCTTCACATTCTTCCCATGTATATCTTCTTCCAGAAGGAGGATCCCTCTGTATCCCTCAATCTTATCCACTGGTTAGGTGGGAGTAGGAAAGGAACGTATGCCCACTCCCTGGGACAATCAGATTTTTTCTTACTTTGTGTGTATTGAGAGATAGCCATTATCATGTATGTGGAAACAGAAAAAGCTGGTTTCCTTAGGGAAGAACGGAGCAGATATGCAGAAAAACATAGAGGCAAGAAATCATGAGACCCCATGAGAGAACAATGTGGGGAGTTGCTGTCTGACGATTTTCTAGTTTTGTAGCATATCGACTTTACTCGCTGGAATGAAGTTCAGTGAGTTTCCCCTATGCCCTTCCAATATAAACAACCCTTTATTAAGTTGGCTTGGGTGCATTTCTGTTTCTTGCTGCCAAACAGCCCTCTACCTAGAGCAGACTTTGTGTGCAACTGTTGCTTTAACTTTTTTTTAACCACTTAGTGTAAATATTGACATATTAAGTGGGACAATTATCAAACACAGAAGCTGTTTGGTCACGGACAGGGTTTTTCAAAGCACTTCTGAATAAGAATCTGCTCATATGTAAAAATGGAAATAATAGTAGTATTATTAATCATTAATTGAAACATTTAAATATATTAATCAGACAAATTAAATCTATAAGGCCTAATATATACTATGAGCTGTTATACACACTTGTCATTTATTAATCATCTCATTTAATTCTTACATCATCCTTATGAGTCAGATACTATTATTATCTCTGTCTTACAGGTTAGAGAAACCTGTAAGAAAATTGAGGCATAGAGAAGTTAAGTAACCTGCCTAAGGTTATGCAGTTGGCAAGTGGTAGAGGTGGGATTTGAACCCCATCTACTTGGTGCCATGATCAGTGTACTTAACCATCATATCATACTGACTCTTGGTACAAATTAATAACATCCTAGGTTAGGGATGAATCTGCATCAATTGTTCTCGTCTCATCTGGGCCCATTTCCTCAAATGAGGGCTGGAAACTGAGCAGATCTAACCAGTCACTAAGAATAAATAGCCCCATCAGCCACCTCTTGAGCTAGAACAGTGCCCAGAACTTGAACTCAGGATAG
>PITB01038128.1:0-10295 GCA_004024585.1 Paradoxurus hermaphroditus
GGCTCTGCGAACTTGGGTGGGTCTTTTCACTGTCCTGGGTCTTAGTTTTTTAGTCTGTGAAACGGCTTAGACTTCAGGTTCCTTCCAGGAGTAGAATCCAATTCTCTACATTTTCCCAGGTTGGCCAGCGAGAGAATGGGGACAACGGGGTGCCTCCTCCGGGCCAGAGGGTGTGCTTGATGTATCTCACTTAACCTTCAAAATAACCCCGTGAGGAAGGTAGTGGCACCCTGTTTAGAGCCGTTCACAGAGTCACCGCTGCCCCGGGTGCCCACCTGCAGCACGGACGCTCGTTCACACCGATTAGGCTGGTGGGCTTCCCAGTAGATGCTAAGGACACACTCGGGACTAAGACACCATCTCCCCGCCAGGCCTCACCGACACATCAGAGAGACAGGGCCGACACAGGGCAGAGTGAGCAGCAGAGAACACCTGCGAGTAACGATCAAATGCTACCAACCACCGTGGCTTTTTAATGAGATTGTAGGTGTGATCCATTTACCGGAGCGCCCAACATCCCCAGTACCGGGCAGGGCATCTTTCACACGGGCCAGGGATACGCCGGAGCCAGCTGTGTAGACCTCCCTGGCCAGCTCGCCATTCGCCAGTGCTGGGCCGGCAGCTTGGAATCAGCCACCGCTGGAGGATTTGTGCAATGAAGTTGGCAAATGCGACAAATCAGAGCATTTTTTTTCCCTCGAAGACCTGGATGTAAAAATATTTACCCACACACGACCTCACGGATCCCTCAGGATTATCTGTTTTACTGATGAAGAAATTAGGGTTCAGAAAGGTTAAGTCATTTATTCCAGGTCACACAGACCATAGAAGGTAGACTTGAACTTGTCTCGCCCCAAGGCCCTGGCGTCTCCCCCTACTACTTACAGCGGCACCCTCCCCCGGAAAACCCTGGGGGGCTTGATCGGGATCAGATAAGTGCATTCTCTGTACTTCATCCTGCCTGGCAGGGAGAGCAGGAAAGTGTCACTCTCTACTTAGTCTCCTTAAAAAAAGTCAGGACTCCTTGGACCCACGCCAAGTTCTGTGGGAACCTCACGATATCTGCCTTATTAGCCACTTGAGACCTCTTGTTCCGCTCCACCAAGAATGAATGAACCCATGGAAAGACGCTCCTATCACTGGTTATTAGAAATGCAGATCAAAACCACAATGAGAGACCACCTCACACCATACGGATGGCCACCATTTTAAACACAGAAAGTAACAAGTGCTCGCAAGGAACTGGAGAAGTTGGAACCCCGTGCACTGCTGATGGGAATGTAACGGGGTGGAACCACGTGGGAAAACAGTATGGAAGCTCCTCAAAAAATTAAAAATAGAACCAGCATATGATCCAGCCGTCCTACTCCTGGGTCTCTATCCAGAAGAATTAAAAGCAGAGCTCAGAGAGGCACCTGGGCGGCTCAGTCGGTTGAGCATCTAACTCTTGATTTCATCTCAGGTCATGATCCCAGGGTTGTGGGATCGAGCCCCATGTTGGACTCTGCCTGAGATTCTCTCTCTCTCTCTCCCTGCCCCTCTCCTCCCTTGCTCTCACTCTAAAAATATAAAAATAAAAAGCAGATCTCAGAGATATTTGCACACTCATATTCATAGCAACATTATTCACAATATTGCCAAGCGGTGAAAGCAAGCGGTGAAAGCAAGCGAGGTGTCCATCAGCGGGAGAATGGATTTTTTCCAAACGTGACCTACACATACAATGGAATATTACTCAGCCTTAAAAAGGCAGGAAGTTCTGACCCATGCTACAATGTGGCTGAGCCTTAAATGAAACAAATCGGCCACAAAAAGAAACACACTGTATGATTCATTTACATGAAGTGTAACAAGTAGTCAAACTCACAGAAACAGGAAGTGGAACCGGAAAGTCAGGCGCTGGGGAAACGGGCAATCAGTGTCTGATCAGTATGGAGCTTCAGGGTTGCAAAATGAGAAAGTTCTGGAATGTGTTACACAGCAATGTGAATATACTTCATTCACATTACTGAACTGTACACTTAAAACTGGTTACGATGCTACCTTTTATGTTACGTGTTTCTTACCACGATTGAAAAAAAAGAAATTAATGGAGGTTCCAAAGGGAATTCACCTTCCTCCTCAGCAAAAGATCGAAAGAACATCAGGGCTCACTGTGGCCCTTCGTGAGGCAGCCGCCTCCGTGGCAGCCACCGGCTCGGAGGCTGACCTCATGTGACCCAACCAGCTCTGGAAGGGGAACATCATCTAAGATCCTTTCATGAGGAATCTGAGACCTGTAATTAGGACAGGGGTAACTCGTTTTGTAAGAACTCTAAAAATGAATGCGTTCATTTCTTTTTAATGTTTATTTATTTTTGAGAGAAAGAGAGAGAGAGACAGAGCACAAGTGGGGGAGAGGCAGAGAGAGAGGGAGACGCAGAATCCGAAGCAGGCTCCCGGCTCTGAGCTGTCAGCAGAGCCTGACACGGGGCTCAAGCCCATGAACCACGAGATCATGACCTGAGCCCAAGTCAGAGGCTTGACACCCAGGCGCCCTGAATGCATCCATTTTAATGAACAAATACATACCTGTGCCTACTGTGTGCCCAGCCCTTGGCTAGGCCCTGCGGGGCGATGTGAGTGGGAGAGGCAGAGAGCACACAGGGGGCTGCTCCCGGGTCCTGACTGTGCCACCTGCTGGGCCCTGTCTCTCCATCTCTGTGAGGCTCGGCCACCAAGTCCACGAGGTGGAGATGGTACGTCTCCCCTCGGTGGGTTCCGATGATTGAAGGATGTGTGCCTGCCACACAGTGGTTTGCTTTATTCGATGAACATTCACTTGATCATAAAAGGCCACCGGGCAACAGAAAGAAGGGGAGCTCCTGGCAGTGAAAACAACGACCCTTTTCTCGTGTTTAACGCTTCTCGGTGGACTGGGAGTTTCTGCACATTTCTAGGCAGGAAGCTGGAGGATTAACCTACAAGACTGATAGCATTCCGCTTCCATGGAGTCGCCCGTGCAGGAGGACCTTCCTGCTCCCCTCCAGCTCCGGTTCCAAGCCTCCAGCTCCTCCTCAAGGCCGCTCTGGTACCCCCCACCCACTCTTGTGCCCAGAACCAGGACCACGACAGCAGGGGTCTGTCCCCCAGGCGAAAGTTTCGTTTGCATCTTAATGAAACAGGGGGGGGGGCGGGGGGGAGGGGAGGAAGCTTGGGGTGTTGACTAGGAATGAAATCGCCCTGTAAGACTCGGAGTTTTGTCTCTTTTCCGCAGCCTCTGCCAGAGCCGCCTCTGAGCTCAGTCTGCACTGTAAAAGCCAGGCCTCGGAAACACCTAATTTGGGAATATGTGCCGGCCCGAGGCAGCTTTCCAGGCGGCTGGTTTGCGGCTGTTCCTGGTCCCTCTGAAGGCAGCAGTTCCAAGCCGCTGATAGGCTTCGTCACCTTGGTCCTGCTCATTAGAGCCAGCGCCAATTACTCTCCGGCCCTGGACGCGGAACCCAACAGGAGCCTCTTGCTCTCGGCGCTGCTTGCTGGGGCGTGTGGGCCAGGACCAGCCTTGGCTGCGGAGGGGCACCCAAGCCCCACGCTCTCCAGGAGTGGCAGAGGTGGCTGCTAGTGAGGGAGGCGAGACAGCCTAAAAGGGACCCAAAGGGCAGAAGAAGACTTTCTTAGCTCTGTTGGGGACCCCCGGCCCGGGGGGGGGGGGATACAGCCCAGCCCCGCAATTAGAAAAACCACCGCCTGAAGCCAGGGCTCAGCTGGTTAAATGGTGTGGAACCTAAGTATTTGGCAATTTTTGTGCATAAACGCACATATCCCTGTGAAACACACACAGAGTGTTGCTTCTTAAACTACGAAATGATTTTCCAAGACTTCGATTTTGATAGGCTTGCTCACCAGTTCCCTTATTCCACGTCCCGCTCTCCCTCCCGACTCTGTGATCTCAGGCCCACGCCGGCGCCCCCGAATGCCAGGCGTAGGCCTGCGAATATCACCGGGAAAAAAATGAGGAAAAGGTTGTGTTGACTGCTTCTGGATGTTTATTAATATGGAAACACGGCCCTTTATGGGTTTTGATGGAGAGGCCACAGGGATCACCCTTGCGCGGGCTCGCAGCTTTACTGTTCCCTCCGAAGGTGCCAGCCGAAATTGACGCACTACCTAATTTGAAAGGACACGTATCCGTTGTGATCTGATTTAAAAGAAAAACAATTCAGAAAGTGCCGGTCCATCACAAGCTGTGTTGAGTTTGCACCGCGACAAGCAGGCACGGAGGATTTCTGTGTGTGTTTGTGTCTGTCCGCGTGCATCTGAATTAGCATTTACTGAAAGCCCATTACTGCACATAGCACAGCAGACCACAGACAGAGTCTCCAGTTTTCCCGAGTTCCAAATCCGTGGCATATATATATTCCTTCGTTCATACATTCCTTCCACAGATGCCCGGGGTCTCCTGGCTACTTAACCACTAAGGACAGGGAGAAGCCCTAATTGACCTCACATGCTGCGGACAGGGCTGGGGTGGGTGGGAAGAGAAAAGGAGGAAGTCGTTAGAACACACCGTGGCATGCACTATGTTAGAAACAAGACAACAGGTCCCAAAGGGGTCACTTATGCTGAGCCCCGTGTCGTGAAATCTAGACTCACCTGCAGTGTTGGTTTCTCCCAGAAATGGACCCAGAAAGCACTCTATCAGGAATCACCTCATTAGCACCAGCGAGGGACCTGCCGGCTATACCCTTACTGTCCCTACAGGAAAGTGGCCTTGCCCCAGCCATCTGCTCTTTGCCATAGAACGCCCTTGTCCCGTCCCCTCCGCCTATAGAAGTCTTTCATTTTGCAGAGCTCCTCAGAGCCCCTTTCGTCTGCTGGATGGGCGGCCGCCCATTCACGAATCATTGAATGAAGCCAGTAAGATCTTTAAAACGCTCTCAGTTGCATTTTGTCTCCTAACGCCTGTGATGAAAGTGAAGACGGTGAACCCGGCCTGGGGGAGAGCTTCACGTGGCTCAGGGAGAGCGCAGGGCGGGGACACATCTGGGCTCGAATGCTAGCTTCCGTTCTTGCTCCCTGTGTGGTCCTGTGTGCGTTGACCGAACATCTCTGATCCCCGGTTTTCTCACCTGTGAAATGGGAATCATAATTCCTACCTTCTAGGCTGTCACAAGCCATTAAAGGGAGGCCCTAGGTGTTGCCGGTGTTTTTAACTGGTAGATACGACTCACTTGAGTAAATGGAGGCCAGCTGGAGGCAAGAAGGCAGCTCGCTGTAAAGCGCATGCCTGCACGGCAGATGTGTTTGAGAGCAGCGTTGGCGACCGTCAGAAGCAGTTCGGGGTGAAGGGGGTACAATCAGAGCAGTTGGTAGTCACGGTCTGCCTCCACTGGAAGGGGCTTCATTCAACCGAGCCCCGTATATATTTTTTTAAGTTTATTTATTTCTTTTGAGAGAGGGAGACAGAGAGAGAGCACGGGGGAGGGGCAGAGAGACAGAGAGACAAAGGATCCCGAGCAGGCTCTGCACCGTCAGCTCACAGCCCGATGCAGAACTCGAACTGACGACCCGTGAGATCATGACCTGAGCCGAGATCGGGAGTCAGATGCGTAACCGACTGAGCCCCCCAGGCGGCGCTAACCCAACCGCATATTCTAGAGAGAGAAGCCAGGAGGAGGGAGAAGTCCCTTGTCCCTAGGCCTCCCATGACGCTCGACCAAACTGTGGTCAGGCTCCTGGGAGTCCTCCTTTCCATGAGGCCTCGTCCTGGGGCCTGGCTTGGACCCGCCTTGCCCAGTCTGAGGAGGAATTCTGCGGAGGCAGAAAGGCTCGCCCGCCCTCGACACCCGATGCTGTGGTTTGCCCTCAGCAAGAATCCCATGAAGTTGGTTTAACAAGAACTCCCCTCTCCTCGTAGCCTCCGCTTATAATTTTCCATCCACTGACCCCTCCTCCCGCCCATGGGTTAAAAACCCCCGCTGACTTTGCGCCCTCAGAGACCGGACAGATCTCTCTTCCCCACAGATCACGACAGTCCTGAACGAAGTCTTTACTGTTCTAACAAATGGCAAAATAATGTTTTTCCTTAAGAAGGTGATGGTACTAAGGCTAGAACTTAAGACTCCTCTCTGGGCTCCTGTAAAGTCCTGGGTGGTCTAGTTTGCTGAGAAACAAAAACTCCCAGCAAATTGTCATATCGCCGAATCTCCAGGAAGCTGGGCGGCGGGCCCCAAGGAGCAGTTGCCGCGGTCTGGCAGAAGTACACTGGGTTCTGGCTCAGCCTTTTACTTCTTGGCTTTTTGTGTCCATTCGATTGGGTCTTCTTGGGTCTCTGTGTCTGGCAGACTGCATCTCACAGTCTGCTCAAATTAACCATCGTCTCCTTCAGGACTGCTGGGATAGGCTCTACCGGAGGAGAGAGATCCGTTCAGCTGTGAGTGTGCAAAGACAGACCGTTTTTCGGGCTCATCCGAGGCAGCCGGTGCTGTCTGCTGGGGCCCCTGCCACCCCCAGCTGGCACTGGTACCTACCCCCAGCCACAAGGCCGAGTCGCATCTCCCACCACCTGAGTGGGAGGAGAGAGGCCCTCCGTCCGCTGTCTAGCGAAACAGGAAGGAGAGCACTGAGGGGACATCCAACTGGGTGGGTTTCCCCAGGCCATGGAGTGCCTGGGCTGTGCCCCGACCTGGACTGTCTCTGGTTTCCACCTGAGGAGACCCCCCCAAGCTGCCAGCCTCCAGTAGCCCCCTGAGGACACATATTCCAAGGCCAGAGCTCCTGGCTCTTTCTCCAGACCAAAGAATGTCTGGGGGCCCTAAGCCCCCGCCCCTCCCCGCTGCCAGCCTTTGGTGGGGGCACCCTCCTCGGTCTTTAGGAGCCCTGCTCCTCAGAAGAGGCCCGCGCTGCGGGCCACGTGTGTGCCTGCCCTTCCCCTTGTCCCCTCTCCCCCACCAGGAGCACGGACTCCTGGGGCTTTGACATCACCATGGAGACAGACATGCCCTGGAGGGCAGACGGAAGCCAGATAAGCTGGGGGTCGCTGGCACGTGAGGCGCCCAAGGAGCCGCGGAGCAGGCCCCCGGCCGAGCCCCGCCCCGCGTTGAGTCCCGGAGGCCTCCGGTTCCAAAGCTGGGCTGAGGGCAGATCCTTGGAAATCCTCTGTACTTCCTTCCCTGACTCCTGCCCCAATCTGTCACAGTGCAGAGTTCACTCTTCTCCCAGGGTTAACATAATTGCTGAGCCTCTGGCGGGGATCCTTACAGCCCAACATCCACACTGGAAAGCGCAGGAGAGTGGTTCAGTCCCACTGCGAGATGCTAGAGCAGCTCATAACGTGGTCCCACTGGCTTCCAGGGAGGCCAGGAAGGTGAATTCACCACAAGAAGGTGAATCTCAAGGCTCAGGCTCCATATTTGCAGACCTGTAATCTCTACAAAGGGCCCAGAAAGTTCCCTAGCACCATTATCATCTCTATGTCCTTAAGGACTGGCTGGCTGGCAAACCCAATGATGGGGTTCTCTGGGAGGCTCTGTCTTGTAACGCAGAGCAGGGCTCCACCGGGCTCTGTGCCATCCGGGGTCTTCTCCTTTTCTGCAGGGAGCTCCCTCCCTCCCTCCGCCCCCAGCAAAGCTGGACTCAGGGACCCACCAGGGAGCTTCTAGGGACACGCTGCCTGCACGGTGATGCCCTGGTCAGACGGAGGTTGCTGACTTTATTCCTGCTGGCACGGGACCCCCATGCAGACAGGAATGTAATGACTGAAGAACACTTTGTGGGAGACACACTGAGAGAGAGAAGAGACTTGGATTTGGGTCCTGCTCTGTCCCCAAGAAACCTTGAAGAAGGCTCTTGGCCTCCTGGAGCCTCAGTATTCTCACTTGTGAAATGAGAGCATTAGCACACAGGAGGCGTTTAATAAATGCCCGCGGGATGGGCGCTGAGTGACCGACTTCAAATCCCTGGGCTCTTTACGACCATAGGAGGCACTTTGTTGTTGTCGTTTTTAATCTTATTTTATTTATTTTATTATTATTTATTTTTTTAGAGAGAGAGTGCACAAGCAAGGGAGAGGGTCAGAGGGAGGGAGAGAGAGAGAGAGAGAAAATCTTAAGCAGGCTTCATGCCCAGAGCGGAGCCCAACATGGGGCTCGATCTCACCACCCTGGGATCCTGACCTGAGCTGAAATCAATAATCAGATGCCTAACTGACTGAGCCACCCAGGTGTTCCTATACGAGGCAGTTTGTATCATACGCAGCCACCTCACTCCCTGGCCCGAGCCCCAGGCTGCAGGCCTCCCCTTTCTAGAACTCTGAAGAGGCCCCCTTCCTCCCTTCTCTTCCTCCAAACTCCCCTTACCTTCCCCCTTACTACCCACGACACCAGGAGGCCAGCAAATCCCAGTTAATCCCGAAATCCCAGAGCTACTAATTGCTTTCTTTCTTGTCCTTACTTGCTTTCCAGCTCAGGAGATGAGGCTTCAGTTAGGCAGCTGTTCCAACAACAAGTGACTGGAAGGGAAATGGTCCTGGCCTAGAAGGGGCAACAAATGTCTCTATGGACCCACGAGTCAGGAGGCTCCCTAGAGTGGGCTGGACGGTGTCCCCCCACATCCACATCCATGCAGCACCCCAGAATCTGTCCTTATTTAGAAACAGGGTCTTAGCAAAGGTAACTAGGTAAGGATCTCAATGGGATTATATCAGATTAGAGGGGCCCTAAATCCCATAGCTTGCGTCCTTACCAGAAGACGCAAAGATGCAGAGAGACACGGGGAGACCAGGACTATGTGGAGGCAAGAGGAAGGGAGTGGAATTCTGCTTCCATAAGCCAGGGAACACCAGGGACACTAGAAGCTGGAAGAGGCCAGGAAGAGCCTGGAGCCTTCGCAGGCAGCATGGCCCTGCCGGCATCTTGACCTCAGACTTCCGGACTCCAGAACTACCAGAGAAGAAATCTCTGTGGTTTGGGCCCCCCAGTTTGTGGTACTTTGTTACTGAGGAAATGAATGCATTCCTCAGCCCCCCCCCCACCCCCCTGGGCCCCAGGATGTTTAAGGCACATGGCTGTGAACTCTGCAGAGGTCTGCCCCCTTCCGCCTCTCTCTGGAGACCTTCTCTGTGCCCAGGGGTCAGGGAACCCACACGGGCTTGCAGCCACTGTCCACCACCCGTGATTTTTGTCACATTTGGGAGCCAAGCAAAAGTGTTTAGAAACAAAAGCTGTGGGGGTGCCTGGGTGGCTCAATCGGTTCAGTGTCCAACTTCAGCTCAGGTCATGACCTCAGGTTCATGAGTTCAAGTCCTGCGTCAGGCTCTGTGCTGACAGCTCAGAGCCTGGAATCTGCTTCAGATTCTGTGTCTCCCTCTCTCTGTCTCTGACCCTTTCCCATTTGCTCTACCTCTCAAAAATAAATTAAAAAATTCAAAAAATAAAAAAATAAAAAAAGGAAGGAAGGAAGGAAGGAAGGAAGGAAAGAAGGAAGGAAAAGAAAGAAAGAAAGAAAAAGAAAGAAAGAAAGAAAGAAAGAAGAAAAGAAAGAAAGAAAGAAAGAAAGAGAGAAAGAAAAAGAAAAAGAAAGAAAGAAAGAAAGAAAGAAAGAAAGAAAGAAAGAAAGAAAGAGAATCTGTACACATTCGGCTTCTCCAGGCTGCTTGCCTGCTTTTCCTCCAGGATGTAATGTGTCAGATTTTGAGCAAATCTCAGCTTGCTCTGCAAGAGGACGGTGTTCGTTCCTTCATGTATGCCTGCACATACACACACACACACACACACACACGCAACTTTGTTTCTTCACGGCTTGCTACCTGCCAAGCACTTACTCAGTACAGAGCATGGGCATTACCCCTTCTCCCGCCAGTCCTCGCTGCCCAGAGCTCAGATCTGGCTGACAACACAGGAGCCATCGGCCCACCCCGTTCTGTTTTTACGAATGACAATAACATAGCGTTCAAAAGACTTTTGCATGTCATTTGATATACTAAGCACCCGCCTGCCTACAGTCTGCTTCTCAGTGAGAATGAGGGACGTTAATGGGCCTGCAGCCCCTTCCCTCAAAGCCGTGAGCCCCTCAGAATCTCTCAGTACCAACTCAGTCCTGCTTTACGATTCATTTATCTGTTTTTCTCAGACAAAGGAGTAGAGCTGAGTCCTATGAGCCACCAAGGCAGCCATTTGGGAGGAAAGGACGAGGGAGGAAATGCGGAAGACACCATCTCTGGCTGCTGGGCATGGCGCGGGGCACCGGCTTGCCATGGTGGGCAATCGGCGGGGTCAGTGGCAGACCTGGGGGGGTCTGGTCTGGTCTGGTCTGCCGCT
>PITB01038129.1:0-10317 GCA_004024585.1 Paradoxurus hermaphroditus
AAGGAAGGAAGGAAGGAAGGAAGGAAGGAAGGAAGGAAGGAAGGAAGGAGGGGAGAAACACATTTAAAATATGTCCTTTCTCTCAGTCCTCAGAATACAGCCCCGTCTGGTACTCCGTAGATTCGAATGTCGGCCTCCCTTCCTTTCTCCCAGCGAGGCTGGACGGGAAACAACGATCCTCGCCCCACAGGGGAACAACCTGAGCCCACAATTGTTCAAGAAGAAATATGCACAGTAGGAGACCCTGGACCCCCTGGACACAGTTCTCCCGGCCACGCCTGTCCAGACCCTGGGGTCCCGGGACTCCTCCCACTGGGCCCCCGAAACCTCTCAGCTGCTCCGGGCACCTCGAACCTGCTAGCTAATCGAATCCTCGCAAAGGGTGAAGGAGGCGGGCCTCCGACGCCCCTTCCATACAGGAGGAGACCGATGCCCATGGTGGCCGATGGATGGCCCCTGCGGTGGCCGACTGATGGCCCCTGCGGTGGCTGACTGATGGCGTCTGGCTTAGTCCTAAGCCTCCCCCCACTCCCCGCCTCAAACTCACTCCGGGAGTCCCTCGAAGGCCCCAACCGTCTGTACCCTTATTCCCCGGCCCGAAGCCCCGTCCGTGCCTGCCTGCTGGCTGAGCACTCGGGGAGCTTAGGGAGGAGGGCCGGAGGCGCGGGAAGGCCACCGGTCTGACCCCGGACCTTCAGACTTCACCTGGACGTGCACCCCTTCCTCCGCTTTCCCCGAGACCCTCAAACGCTCCACCCTCCGACGGACCTGGAGCCGCCACCTCCTCCCCTCGGACCTAACACGCGGCTCCGGGGGCCCCCAGCCGGCCGTCCCGCTCCAGTCCCCAGGACCCCACTTCTGCGTCTGCGCGGAGAAGCCGCGGGCGCCCCACGAAAGCCGGGACTCTGACCGCAGCTTCCAAGCTCGGCGGAGCCAGACGGGGAGCCCCCCCCCCCCCAGGACGTCCGGGTGAGTCAGCTGCTCGGGTTGGGACGAATCCAGAGCTCGTGCCCGCAGAGGGCAGTAGGTTGCACGCCGAGACCTGATGCGAGCCAGCTGGGCTGGAGAAATGGCCAACGGGAGGGCCGGGGGCCTGCAAACCGCCCGGAGTGACCTCCTCCCGGGGAAGCGATGAGTCAGCTCTGCCCACGAACAAAAGCTTCACTGAAGTCCCCTGCCGCGGGCCCAGCAGCCGCCATCCTTGGGGTAGCCGGAGTGGGACGACTCCGTCCAAAGATGGCCTTGGGGCGCCTGGGGGGCTCAGTGGGTTCAGCATCCGACTTCGGCTCAGGTCATGATCTCACACTCTGTGGGTTCGAGCCCCGCACCGGGCTCTGTGCTGACGGCTCGGAGCCTGGAGCCTGCTTTGGATTCTGTGTCTCCCCCTCTCTCTGCCCTTCCCCCGCTCCTGCTCTGTCTCTCTGTCTCTCTCTCTCTCTTTCTCTCCAAAATAAATGAACATTAAAAATAAATTTAAAGATGACTCTTGGATTCAAAGTTGTAAGTCGTCTGGTCCCAGGCTTGCCGCGGACACAGGCGAACGTGGCCCCGGGGGCGGGGAACCGAGGCGGCTGTGCTGGGGGCAGCGTGGGGCGCAGAAGATGGTGCCACGGACACACAGACGTGCCAGGCAAGAGGGGACAGGACGGCTGGACGGGCCGACCCAGCATCGTCCCCCGGGAGCAGGACGGATCCGCCTCGGGTCTGGAGAGCAACTTTCTTCTGCGTCTTCCTCTCTCGGCCACGGTCACTGCCGCCACCAGGTCTGATTCTCTCCCGTCAGCCTGCTGCTGGCGGCGGCTGCCTGGGCTCTTGCCAGAACTCCGTCTCACCAGCACCCTGGTCCAAAACGCCCCCACGTCAGGGAGGCAAGGCCCTGCCCGCCGGGACCGGCTGTGAGGCGTCCCCGACACCAAGACAGGCCACGCGAGTTCAAGGCCGGCTTCAGCGCGGCTCTGGGGCCCGCTGCGTCCGGAAGGAGACAGGGCGGTGGGGCCGGGCCCCCTGCAACCGCCACAGTCGACGGCCGCACCCCTACCCCAGGAGGTCAGGAGGCCTTCAAGGCCAAGTTGGTGCTTGCAGGGAGAGTTGGGCGGGCAGGGCTTGCCTAGAGCTGAGCCCGGGCCTCCGGGCTGGGAGACGGGCCAGGACTCTCGCAGGGACGCTGGGAAGCCCGCTGGGGCCACACTTCCTTGTGCCACCAAAGCGGGTGCCCCACCTCTGCCCGCGGGGGGAGCCCGAGACCCGCCCGCCTCTTCCTGCCCCGAACAGAGGGCGACTCGCTCCCGGTAACGCCCCGCCGAGGCGCCCTCTGGTCGATACCAGGGCGACGCAGGCCCAGGGGACCGGGACCAGGTGCGCGTTGCCGGGCCGTCGCGAATCCTGAGAAGCAGCAGGAGCGACGTGGGGCCGCTGCTTGGAGCACAGGAGCGTGTCGTGCGGTGGGGGGGCAGGCGGCCGGAGGCCACCTGTCGGTTCCGTGCGGATGCCACCCCAGCCCCGCGTGGAGGGGCCCGCAAGGAGCCGGTGACCCATGTCCAGGAGAAAGGAGGGCCAGAAGCCACGATGGCCCTATTCCCCCACCCCCACCCCACGCCTGTGACCGTTCGGGTCTCGGCACCACACGTGACACGTCTCTGGGGACACAGAAATCCCAGTAGTCGGTGATTAAAGAATGTTTTCCTAAAAACACTGGTGGGGGGGGGCGGGTAATTTCTCCCTGTGTCACCAGCAAGCCGTGACTGAGCTGGACGGCCTGCAGCGTCGGGTTACAAAGGTCAGCGCCTGCCCGTCTCCCCCAGCCCCACCCCTCCACCCCGAAGACAGACCACAAAGGGCAGTAACGCCTCCCAGGAGCCTGAGCGACCAGACACACCCAGCTTGCAGCTGGTCCCTCACCGGGGGACAGAACGCTCCACCTTTGTACCAAAGACAAAGGCTTTGCACACTTGATTCCTTTCCTGTTTGGCAGGGGCTGGAAGGCTGGGTGAGGTGGGCAGAGGCGAGAGGGAGGGATGGACGCTGGGTGTGCGCCCAGCGTCTGAGGAGCAGGGGGGCTGCTGGGAGAGCGGGGCGTGGGACGGGGCAGTCACTGCTTCCCCCAGGGCTCGGCCTGTCCCCCATCTGGCCCCGCCGCCCTGGCCCTCGAGGGTTTCTGGCTCTGCCTTCCCTACTGCGGTGAAGGCTGGGGTGTCGGCGCCCCCCTTCCTGCAGCCCCACAAGCAGCTCCTCCAGACAAGAGAAAGGCCAGGGGCGCCCGGGGGGGGCTCAGTCGGCTAAGCGTCCGACTTCAGCCCAGGTCACGATCTCACAGTTCGTGGGTTCAAGCCCCTCGTTGGGCTCTGTGCTGACAGCTCGGAGCCTGGAGCCTGCTTCAGAGTCTCTCTCTCTCTCTCTCTCTCTCTCGGTCCCTCCACCACTCTCTCTATCTCTGTCTCTCAAAAATGAATAAACACTAAAAAAAAAGAAGAAGATAAAATCTATCATAATCTGATCTTTATCCTCAAAACCCAGCTCTCCTCTGCCGCAGAATCTTGTGACTCGATCGTCAACACTGTTCGTGACTGCTCGCCCTGCGCCCAGTCGGACGCTGCCTCTCTCCTGCTGGGCCCCCGCACCCCCGCACCCCCGCCCCACCCCACCCCACCCCCTCACAAAACCCCAGTGAGTACTAGGTAGCCGCTCAGGATGCGCTGATTGACTGCGGGACTGATGCCTGCGGAGCCAGGCGGCCGGGAGCCGTCAGGAGCCCGCAGTCACCACTTCCCCGGCCACCCAGAGGGTTTCCAAGGCCCAGCCCGCCGCGGAGCCGAGCTGTCATCTGATCTATTAATTAACGCAAACACGGTTCATCCGAAGGCTCCAGGGCACGGTTAGGAAAGAAAAAAAAAATCCAGAACATTGAAAAAGAAAAGGATAAAAATAACATTGACCAGCCTAGAAATAACTCTCAGTCTTTTCTTCCCCATCCCATCCCCCCGCCCCGGCCCGCACCCCCCACCAGCCGGCTGTCCCCTTTCCGCACCTTCCCCCCGAGCTTCTCTGGTGATGAAGGCGACTCCGCCAGGGACGGCTAATTGGGTTAATGGAGGGACTGCGTAATTGTCTCCCCGCCGCCGGCCCACCTCGCTGGCTGCTTTCCGACTACCTGCCTCTCGTCGGTTCCCGGCTCGCTAATTTGCAACAACCACCTCCATTGTCGCCCACATCTGGGACTCTGGGGGTTCAAGTGAATCTCCCCGAGGCGGAGAACAGAGGGCGCTGCTATTTCGGTGTGTCTCGCGGACAATGGGGCTATTCTCCGGGGCCCCGTGGGCCGCTCGGGACCTGAGCAGAGGCCGGGAGGCAGGCCAGGCGGCAGCGTGCCGAGGCCCGGGGCGGGGACCGCACGGGGGTGAACTTGGGACCTTTTCTTCCCAGCTTTTTGGGCTCGCATTTCGTTTCGAGCTGTTTCAGATGCAGGGGACGGCCAGGAGCCTGGGGACCTGGGTGTCACCGCCTCCTGAGGCCTGGGGTCTCCAGAACAGCCAGTCTGGGTGGGGCGGGGCTGACCTGGCCTGACCCAGCTGCCCTCAGCGGGGGGGCAGCATTGAGGGTGGTCCTTCCCACCCCTAAGGCTCAGTCAGAGCCTCAACACCGGGTGGGGGGGGGTGGGGGAGAAAGGGTTTCTCCCCTGTTGTTTTTGAGATGTTTTCATTCTGCCTAAGTCTGTTTCACCTTAAACAGATCGTCACCTGCCCAACGGAGGGCAATGTCAGCGATCTCGGAGCGGGGTGCTCCTGGGGGCGCCTCGACCCACAGGGGGGCGGGGAGCATCCGGGTTCTAACGCTTCTTTGGTCTCTGAGCCCCCAGCTTCTGGAAGGAGCTTTGTTTCTTAGAGGCACTTTCCCTCCCTTTGCCCCTCCCGGCCTCAGGGTGATCCTGCTGCCCCGGGGAACCCCAGGCTGGGACCACGGGTTCCGGAGTGCCGGGTGGGGGTCCCCGGGGGCAGCTCTGGGCGACTCCCACAGACCCGCCAGGGAGAACTGTCCGGAACACTTTATACCACCACCCTATATTGTCTGGTCTTCACCCGGAGCCCCTGGGAGGGAGGGGTGCTTACCCCGCCTGACTCCCCATGTGCCCCTGTGGCCTGGGCCCTGCGTGCTCCCTGCGCGCTCGGTCTTGCCCTGGGCTTTGACTGTTTGTCAGCTGGCCTCACCCCTGCCCCCCTGCGCTCTCAGTGGCGTGTAAGCTCCCCGCACACTGTAGCCCGGGCGAGGCGTTCAACGAGTAATTAAGGAATTAAACTGGGCTGGAAGTTCCTGGTGATCGAAAAAAAGCCCGGGGGGGGGGGGTCTCCAGAAAGGAAGGGTCGGCTGAGCAAAACGTCACCGTCACCAAAGGCACCAGCGGCTTCCCCTGCCGGCCGAGCTGGGAGTGTGGCTTCTCTGGGGACAGCTCCCTGGGACTTTCTGCACACCACTGCCCTCCGCTGGACACCGGGCCGCGGCCGCTCCCCTTCCTTCCCCGTTCCGGACGCGGCTGCCGGCCTAACCGGTTTCTGGGTCGTCTCCTCTTACCCGATTTGTTTCACCCTGACCGCGTGGCCCCAGGCAGGCCGGGAGGAACAGCGGCTACCTTGACTCCCGGGAGCAGGGGGTGCCATGAATCCCGATGACACCCCACGCGGGCCACACGGTCCCGGGCAGGCCGGCAGCACCAGGGACCGTCGTGAGCATTATCGTGGAGCCCACGGCTCCACCCGGAAAACAAGAGGGACAAAAAGCTTCAAGCAGGAGAATTCAAAACCCGTTGGGCATTTCTGTCCATCCAGAAACAATGAAAGCTTTCTCCTCCGGGGCGAGATCGGGGGGAGGGAAAGGACGCACGCGCACTCCCAGGTCCTGCGCGTGGGACCGGCTCTCCTTCCCTGCGACGCGTCTCCGGCCTGCGATTTCGGGGGTTCGTGAATTTGCCGTAGCATTTCTGCCCTGACCTCGTCCGCTCCGAAGGACCGTGTCCGGCCCCCTTGCCCGTAACGGTCCATAGGACGCTGGGGGGGGGAGTCCTTGGCCGTCGGACTCGGGATAGGAGTGGCTAGTGACCTGCCAAGGGCATAGATAAGTGGGAAAGAAGGCATGACGCTTGTCACTTCTAAGTCACGTGAGTTTGGGGGGCCTGGGGGGCTCCGTCGGTTAAGCGTCGGCCTCTTGACTTTGGCTCGGATCACGATCTCTTCGTCCTGGGATCGAGCCCCGTGTCGGGCTCTGCGCCGTGTGGGGAGCCCGCTGGGGATTCTGTGTCCACCCCTCCTTCCTTTTCTCTCTCTCTCTCTTTCTGTCTCTCAAATAAATAAATAAACATACAAAAAAAAAAAAAGTAAGGCACTTCGGTTCGCCAAGAAGTTGTTCTCATCTCCCAAAATGGACCGAGGCGAGCCCAGGGCCTGGCAGGGGTTCGGACACGCGACCCTGAGGCTCGGGCGGGAAGGCAGGACCGAGCGGAAGTCCGGAGCGACCCCGCGCCGCCCAGGAAGAACCGAGGAGGGGGACCCCGAGAAGTCGGCTACCTCGGGACCGCTCCCGAATGAGCCGGGGGGGGGGGTGCAGCGGGAGCCAGGGCAGGCGAAGCCAGGCGGGGAGACGGGGGACCGGGGCCTGGGGTGGCCAGTGGCCTCAAATGCCGAACCGCAGGGTCAAGAAAGGCCGGGGCGCGGTCTGCGGGCGCCTGCGGGAGCCACTCAGGCGGCGGGTGACCTGAGCGGACACTTGCGCCGCCCGCGCGCTCGGGGCTGACGGAGAGCGAGGACCGGAGAGCGAGCGAGGAGGCGACCCACGCAGGACAAAGGACAAAGGCTTTAGGTTTTGACCTCGCGCCCAGGCTCTGCCCGACCGGCCCGGCTCCCTTGTCGCTGCGAGTTACGTTCTCTAAAACCCCCCGTGAATCCTGCCACTTCCTGCTGGGACTGGCACCTGCCGGCCTGCTGGGCCACGGAGAGCGAGGTCCTCACCTGTCCCGGCCGCATCATCTAGTCTCAGACTTGCTGCCCTCTTTTCTTTTTTTAATTTTTTTAGAAAACTGTCTCTTTTTTTTTTTAAGTTTATTTATTTTTGAGAGAGAGAGAGACAGAGCACAAATGGGGAGGTTCAGAGAGAGAGAGAGGGAGACACCGAATCAGCAGCAGGCTCCAGGCGCCGAGCTGTCAGCACAGAGCCCGACGCGGGGCTCGAACCCATGAACCGTGAGCTCGTGACCTGAGCTGGAGTCGGACACTGAGCCGACGGAGCCACCCAGGCGCCCCTCAGGCTCTGTCTCTTCGTCACCTAGAAGGGAGAGTTGCACAGAGCCACAATCCCCCTTCCAAACCCCTTGCGGCCCCTCGCGTTTGGGAATTCACAGCTTGCCGGATGCCACAAAGGTAACGTGGTGCACACGCCGTGCGTGCGCCACCGAATGCCGCCGGCAGAGCCCGGGCCCCACCCTGTCCTCAAACACGCCAAGCGGGACAAATAAAGACGCCAAACCACCTTCCAAGAGGTCGGGTCGAGTTTTCCACCAACGGAGTTCCTAAGATACTTTGGTTTTTCTGAGCTTTTCCGACTTCCAGAGTCGCGATCAGGGCCGGAGGGCCGCCCTCGTGGGGTTGTTTCAACGCCTCCGTGAGATATGTGTGCGTGACAACGAAGCCAAGCGCACTTTACAGAGGGCACGCCTCTGACAGCCTTTCGGAAGCCGTTTCTCAGCAGCTGGGAAAACGACCCGGTTCAAATAACCCGGTTCGGAGAACGCACTGAGTGTAGCGGGGGCGGGGGCACTGGAATGATCCACGGAAGTCCGTACCTTCCTCCTCATCCTGATTCCTCCCTCTTCAGGGCCTGGGGGACGGTCACCCTCACCTTGGATACCCCTGCTGCGCTGTCACCCTCTCTGCTGAGCTGCGGTCTCCGCGAGGCCGGGATGAGGTCCGTCTTGCAACGATGGACACTACATTCCTCGCCGTGACGGAGAGCAAAGCCGGTGTGGTCTCCGTGTCCACGGACTTTTCTTTCCTCTCTTTTTTGCAAAATGTTTATTCATTTGTTTACATTTTTATTTATTTATGTTTAAATGTTTATTTTTGAGAGACAGAGCGTGAGCGGGGGAGAGGCAGAGAGAGAAGGAGACACAGAATCCGAAGCGGGCTCCAGGCTCCGAGCCGTCAGCCCAGAGCCCGACGCGGGGCTCAAACCCACGGACCTCGAGATCGTGACCTGAGCCAAAATCGGGCGCTTCACCGACTGAGCCCCCCAGGCGCACGCTGCCTCTCGCTTCTGTTCTCGGGGGCTTCTCCACTCCGTTCTCATTGATGGGCCCCTGGCCCTCAGTCCCCTTCATCAGACTCTCTTTCCTACTCACAACTGACATTAATAAAGTGGGGATGAGTCGGCTCGCCAGCAGCTCTGGCGCCGCCAAATGCGCATCCAACCATAACGTCTCGCTTCCCAACCATAGGACCTTCCGATTTCCTCGACGCCTTGACCTCTCTCCTTTGACCCGGTTAATGACCGGCCTACCGAGCCTGGGCCCCGGGGTCTATCACCACAACCACGCTCTCGCCAGAACCTGCAACGCTCTTGTTCCCTGATCCTGCCTCATGGACCCTGCGAATCCCTACGGTCTGTCTTTTGCGTTCGCAGACCTGGGCTTCTGGGTGGCGCCGGGAACAGAGCCCCAGACGTGTGCAGATTAGCGCTCGTCCCCGGAGGACGCTCTCCAGCCTCCCCTGGGCCTTCAGCTCTGCTGACGGATGGCCTTCGAGTTCCTGCTCCGTCTGCCGCTCCTGTCTCCCCGCGGCTTCCCAAACCCCCCCTCCCCGCCCCCCCCGGGGCCTCCTTTACTCTCTCTGACAATTTCTCCTCTCTCTCTTTTCTGGACTCTGCTCCGTCTCGCGAACCCTTGGAGCGTGCAGCTCTTGGCCAGGCTTGCGTTGGTCCCCTTTTCTCCCGCCGTGTCCTCCTGGGACGCCCTGTCCACTGATGACGGCCGTGTCACACGGCTCCTGGAGTTTCTGACGGAGACACCAGCTCGGCTACCAGAGGGCTCCACCTGGATGTCCCAAAGCCCATCGATTCCGGAACTGAACGCCCTGGCTTCCCCAATCTCCTCCAAGCTTGCTCTTTTTCCTTTGCCCCGTCCGGGGTGACAGCCGGAGCCCTATACAATGCAGCGAACAGGAAAAAACTCATCTATGGTGGCAGAAAGCAGATCAGTGACCGTCCGGAGGCAGGGGTGGGCCTGGGGATTCAATATAAAGTAGCATAAGGGAACTTTCTGGAGATGAAGAAAGGTCTCAGATCCTGATTGTGGTATGGGCACGTTGTTAGTATATATACGTTTGTCAAAGTGGATCGTACGTTTAACACCAGTGTGTTTTATTGTACACAAAATATACCTAAATAAACTTGATTAAAGCAGGTGTCACCCCATGCCCGGGGAGCAAAGTTCACATTTCTTACCCTGGCGCAGGGCACCCTGGCTTCTTCTCTCCCCCCC
This sequence comes from Paradoxurus hermaphroditus, assembly GCA_004024585.1. Taxonomy (NCBI): domain Eukaryota; kingdom Metazoa; phylum Chordata; class Mammalia; order Carnivora; family Viverridae; genus Paradoxurus; species Paradoxurus hermaphroditus. The sequence goes on from PITB01038129.1 coordinate 9,515, forward strand.
CGGCCCCTACACACCTGCACACTCCCTGCTCCCAGATCCGAAGTGGGCCTGGCTGTCCCAGGCCCCGCGGCCCTCCCGCTGGGCACCCGCCGCATTCCCCCCACCCACCCACCCATCCCCCCGGGACTCAGCTCGGCGCCTCCGGGCCACCGTGCCTCCTCGGGAGCCCAGAGAGCCCTCATAAATGTCCGTCGCACAGACTTTTCGGTGGCACTGCTGCGTTTATGTCTCCCCTGCCCTCGCTAGGCTGCGGGCGAGCCAGCCGGACCCGGGGGGTCCCCAGGATTTTCGGGCCCCCTGCGCTTCCCTCCCTGCCGCTCTCCACGGCGGTCGCGGGCCCCTGGGCCTGATCACGCAGTTCCGCTCCTCCAGTCCTGAAGGGGGCGCTGTGGCACCCTGCTACCCGTCTCCCCGCTCTCGACTTCTCCGGGCGAGCTCCCAGAGGCGCACGCTCCGAGCTCCGCCCCTCCTGGCAGCATCCTTCCTTCCCATTGGGCGAGGGCGGGCCGGGCCGTCCAATGGGACGAGGCGTTGCGGCGAGGAGGCGCCGCCATCTTGGGCCGCTGGGTCTCCGCCCCGGTCGCTGGCTGTCCGGGGTGCGTGGAAGGTGGGGCGGGTGGCGCCGCCTGCGGTCCCGGGCCTCGCCTCCTCTCGCGCTCCGCTGCGGGCCCACGATGCCGCAGTACCAGACCTGGGAGGAATTCAGCCGCGCGGCCGAGAAACTCTATCTCGCCGACCCTATGAAGGTGAGTCGCCGGCGGGGCCGCGGGTCGGGGTGTCTTCCCTGCCGTCCGCGCGGCCCC
>PITB01038130.1:0-10310 GCA_004024585.1 Paradoxurus hermaphroditus
TCTAAAAGTAAGAGAGTTTTGTTGGAGCCCAGGTTAGGACAGTTGCTTGGGAAACATGCTTCAGAGAATGAACAGGTTTTATAGGGTTATTTCTACTTCTCTAAATCTTATAAAAGCTCGAAAGATTATAGATTCTCATTTAGGCAGGAATCACAAGTTTCTTCTTAAATTTTTTTTTAATGTTTATTTCTTTTTGAGAGACAGAGGCTGGAGGAGGAGTAGAGTGAGGGAGACAGAGGATCTGAAGCAGGCTCTGCGTTGACAGCAGAGAGCCTGACACGGGGCTCGAACCCACGAACCGTGAGATCATGACCTGAGCCAAAGTCAGGCGGCAAACCGACTGAGCCACCCAGGCGCCCCTTTAAGTGTATTTATTTGGGAGGGAGAGCATGAGCAGGGGAGGGGCAGAGAAAGAGAGAGAGAGAGAGAGAGAGGGAAAGGGAGAGAGAGAATCCCAAGCAGGCGCCGCACTGTCAGCGCAGAGCCCGAGGTGGGACAGGAACTCACAAACCTCGAGATCATGACCTGAGCCGAGATCCAGGGCAGAAGGCTTCACCGACTGAGCCAGCCAGGTGTCCCAGGCATCACAAGCTTTAACGTCAGGGAATGCAAGGAGATTGGTATCTTAAGGACAAGATGATTTTCCCTTTCACCTTGTTCCCAGAGCAGGTGTACAATGGATACAGTGTCTCCAATTTATGTTGGGCCATACATCAGGCTTTTGGTTTAAACAAAGTCTGTATACAGTCATGCCGACTCAAAAAGAAATCTAAACTGGCTTCCCTTTTTTAAAAAATGTTTTTATTTATTTTTGAGAGAGAGAGCACCAGCAGGAAGGGGCGCAGAGAGAGGACAGAGGATCCGAAGCGGGCTCGGTGCTGCCAGCAGCGAACCCGACGTGGGGCTCGAACTCACGAACTGTGAGATCATGGCCCGTGCCGAAGTCAGACTTTTAACCTCCTGAGTCACGCAGGTGCCCCTAGAATGGCTTCCCTTATATATCAGGGCTTTAGAGGAATTTTTTCTCTCTTTGGATCTCAATAAATACGACCAGAAATCAATCATTCATTCATCAGTTGCCCATGAGGGTGAGGATTTTGGCTTTTTAAGATCGTATCTCCAGTTCTAGCACAGTTTCTAGAATGCAGTAAATGCTCAATAAATATATTTGTTGGTGAATGAGTGAATGAATTCTTTAATGTATGCAAGGAACATATTTATTCTAAGCCAGTCCCTGAGCTGGGCAACGCTTGGGCCCAGTGGTGAGGGACAGAGCCCCAGCCCTGCCCTCAAGGTACTCATAGTCCACTGGGGAGGACGGACCCATCCTCGGACAATGATGACCCTGAGGGGGGCAGAGGAAGACCAAGGGGGCACCAGGAGGGCTTTCCGGAGGGGATAGCAGAGTCGAACACTGAAGGATGAGTAAGAGATGAACCAAGGGAGGGGGGGAGTGTTTCAGGTGGAAATTCTAACAGTTTTCCCCTCCCCCCCTCCTATTTCCCCAACAAATGGTGACAATGCCCCTCTGGCTTCCAGCACCCTCACCCTCCCCGACCTGAAGTGTCACTATAAGGGATATTTGTCACCCCCACACTGGCTGCCAGTCCTGGAAGAGAGGGGCCAGGGCTGTCGCGGTCACTGCTGTGTCCCCCGCGCTGCCCAGCACAGCAGCAGAGGCTGCCGCGTGAACACGAGAGCTCTCCGTGGGAGACAGTTGATAGTGTCTTATACAAAGGGGGTGAAAGTTCAAACTCCTCAACCCTCATTTTCCCACCCTGAGAAATGGGGTGCCAGCGGTTAAAGCATCGGGAACCCAATTGCCGAAATTCCTGCATTTCACCTTCCTCATTCAGGCCTCGGGGTTTTCATCTGTGAAATGGTATCTCCACGTACGTTTGTTGTTTGCGGTGGTTTTAGGATTAGATGACGTATTCCCACCAAGGGCTTCGCACAGTGCCTGGAATATACTAAATGGTCATTGAATGTTCACTGCCCCCTTCCCCCCCCCCCCGAGCCTTTCTTATTCTTCACTCTTCCAGCCAGAAGCCTCTCCTGTCCCCATCTGTTATCTCCAGCCGTTTGTATCACCAGCGTTGCCCCTCCCCTGTGACATTTTGTGCCTCTGAGCGTCTGTACGTCCTGTTCCCTCTGCATCCGGACACCAAGTCTGAAATGCAGCCACTTGGAGACCTCCTACGCAGCCGGCACCGCGCAGCCACCCCATCACCCCTCCGGACCCCCAGGTTTCAGAAGCCAGTTTCTGAAATCAAAGTCTCCATTCCTGTAGCCCCGCGCTTTGGAAACAGCTTTTTTCCATTGGCCCTCTTGGTGCTCTGTCGCCCCCTGGTGCCCAGTCTTAGACCTGCGTGGAAAAGTGCCCGCGGTTCTCTCCTCATGCCCCCAAGACGGACTCCGAGCCCTTCTCCTATTGCTCTGGACCCTGGGGACTCCTGCGGGGACTCCATCCGTGAGGGTCCCTTGCCCTCCGCCTTCTGTTTGGGTTCTGCCTATTGGAGGCCATCGGAATGCAGCAGGAGAGAGGCGGGAGTATTTATTTGGGGGGGGGGCCCTCCGGTTCTGTGGGCTCCTCTCCAAACGCCAGCTCCCTCTCGCTGCCGCTGGTCCCCTGGTGCCGCCTCCTGCTGCGTGGGTTCCTGCGCCCTCCCCACTCCTCCGAAACGAGCCTTGACGAACGTTCCCATCTAAGACTTGAATTATTTTCTACCAGGGGAGCCCAGGAGAGAAGGGAATCCTCACCACCAGTGGCCTCTTAGAATCTTTCTAGGAGGAGCGCGAAATGACCCAGGTTCTGACAAGCGCGGGTGGTGGGGCTGGTCTTGAAACTGATAGGATGTGTCCGGGGTTGTCGGGGAGGGGCTACAGCCTTCCTGATCCCTCCCTCCGTGCCTTCCCTGACTGTCTCCTTGAAGGAGGAAGAAAGGAAAATGCCTTTATGCCTCTGTGCTTTGCAGGTCGCTTGGGTGCTTGGTTGACTCTCTCACTTTCTGTGTCCCTCAAAGAAGTAGCTAATATGGCTCAGAGACGTGAAGTCACTTGTCCAAGGGCACACAGCCAGTGACTGGAAGAAGAGCTTCCTGAAAAAAACCCACAGCTGTATTACTTCATTTATATGAAGTTCTAGAACAGGCAACAGTAATGTCTGGTGCAAAAAGAGTTTCCTCTGGGGGCGAAGTCGACTGTGAGTATTGCCCGGAAAGGAGCCAAGAACAATGTTCTCAGGTGCCGGAAATGTCTGTGTCTTGGTTTGGGTGCTTAGTCACACGAGTGTATGTATCTGTTGGTCACAATATTCATTGTCTTGCTCCCTTAAGATCCGAGCATTTTAATTTTTACTGAAAATAAAGAAAGATGGGGTGCCCGGGTGGCTCAGTCGGTTAAGAATCTGACTTGATTTCAGCTCAGGTCATGATCTCACGGTTCGTAAGTTCGAGCCCCGCGTCATGCTCTGCGCTGATGGTGCAGAGCCTGCTTGGGATTCTCTCTCTCTCCCTCTATTTCTGCCCCTCCCCTGCTCATGCCTTCTCTGCCTCTCAAAATAAATAAAGTAAACTTAAAACAAACAAACAAACAAGAAAAAACATTAGAAAGGAAGGGAGGAAGGAAGGGGGCGCCCGGGTGGCTCAGTCAGTTAAGTGTTGGACTCTTGATTTGGGCTGGGGTCATGATCTCAGGGTTCATGGGATCGAGCCCTGTCGGGCTCTGTGCTGGCAACGAGGAGCCTGCTTGGGATGTTCTCTCTCCCTCTTTCTCTCCGCCCCTCCCCCGTGCTCTCTCTCTCAAAATAAATACACAAACGTTCAAAACGAACGAATAAGAAAAGAAGGAAAGAAAAAATAATTTGTGAACCTAGTAGCTGTCATTTCTGCGAGCCACGGGGCCAGGTGTGGCCCCAAGGGCTTTGCTGGAGAAGGGATCACCACCAATTTATGAAGGTCGCCATGGTCCTAATAAAAAGCAGCAAGCGCTTTCGAAGGACTTACCGTTCACGTGTTCACTCGCTGAAAACGGGTGTCTTGCACCCCTATCACGTGCCTGGCAACAACCACAGGACACTAAACAAACCGGATGCAAACAGATAATGAAAAAAAAAAAAAAAAAAGATGAAGTACCTGGAAGGTGAGAGAAGACAAGTTCTGTGGGGAACAGTAAATAAAACAGGGACGACTGGAAGCACGGAGCGGGCGGGCGGGATGGCATCGACCCTGCGAAAGGACATTCTCCGTGACAAGGAGACTGTGAGTGACCGCGCGGACAGAAGCGGAAACTGAGGCACAGAGAGGTCAGCAGCCTCAGGTCTGGCCAGCCAAGAGGCGGGACTCTTTCCAGCGGTGGCCCTGCCCCCAGAAGTGGGGACTCAGACTCGTTCGTTCTCTCCCTTGGGAAGGGAGGCACGCAAGGACCAGAAAGCGAAGGACCGGGGCCTGGGAGGGGAGGAAGTAGCTCGGCTCGAGGAGGGTCAAAGTCTGAAGGGTTGGTCGAGTCGGAGGTGTGGGGCTGGAGGGAGGGGAAGCCAATGGGGTGAATGAGTTGGGGTGGGAGGGAGGGGAAGCCAGCGGGGTGGATGGAATCGGGGCCCGCCTCCAGGCCGGGGACCCGGAGGGCGCGGGCGCGCTAGGGCGGCAGGTGAGCTTTCCAGCTTCCCGCGGGGTGAAAGCTTTAAGGGGTTAAGGGGCGGTGACGGGGCGGGGCCAGAGGGGGCGGGGCCGGCGGCCGGGGCGGGGCCGAGGCCGGCGGCCGGGAGGAGGCGCCGCCGGGTCCCTGCGCCGCGGGCGATTCCAGACGCAGCCGCGGCCGAGAGAGGCGCCGCCCGCCCCGTCCAGCCGCCCCGCGCAGGTAGGCGCCGGTCCCTCCCCTGCCCGCGCCGGGCGTCGGGCCGCCCGCGGCCGCCCCTCGGCGGGCCCCTCGGGGGCGCTGCGCCCCGGCGTCGCTCGCGTCGGTCCCCCGCGCCGGCCGGTCCCCGCCCCTCTCTCTCCGGGGCTGGCGTTCCCGCCGTCTGCGCGCGGACCGCGTCTCTGGGGCTGTCTCCCTCTCGCCGCGCGTCTCTGCTGGGTCTCTCCCCGCGGTCCTCTCCCCCTCTCGGCGGGCCTCTCCTTCTGCATCTCTGGATGTCTCTGTTTCTCTTTCTCTCTGCCTCTCCGTCGGGCTCTGGCTCTTTCTCCGTATCCCTTCCGGCTGTCTCCCTTCGCCTCTATCCCTAAGCCTCTCGGTGTGCGTTCAGTCTCTGTCTCCAACTCCATGGTTCTCCGTCTCTGTGCGTGTCTTTGCCCTTTCCCTTCCTGTCCCTTCCCCTCTCCCTCGTAGTTCTGTCTCTGTCTCTATGTATCTTAAAGACCCCGGATTGGCACCTTCACCCCGTCGTCACCTCATTCCGAATTCTGGTGCATCCCAGAGGTTCCCCCTGGGCCTAGGGGCTGCCTGGGAGTGGACTGGGGGGACGGAGGCTTGCCATTTGGGGCTGGTGGACTCTGAATGGCCCTGTGACCCCAGAGCCCCCTTTAGAGAGTCACCCCGCTGCTCCTGAGGTCGCACCCACCCCACCCTCCAAGTTCAGGAATTCCTGGCTGGGGGGTGGACTTCCTCCCCTGCTTCCTCCCTTCCAGGATCTGGCTAGGTCACCGTTAACTCCTTCCTGCCCCCACCTCACTCCCTCCTCCCCCTCTGCCTGAACTGGACATCCCACTCCGCCCCCCCAGACCAGGCTCAGGGAAAGCTCTGGAAATCCTGTGAGGCATTGTTAGCCATGGGGTGCCTGTCGGCGTAGGCAGGCAGGATGTGCGCTGGGGGGGGTCTACCTGCAGGCACAGACAGAGACCATAGGGGCCACCTCCCTAGTGCCCCCACCCTAGGCCCCCCCAAAAGCCCCCTTCCTCTTGAACCCTCCAAGAGGGCCCCTCACAAGCTCTGGCTCTGCAGATGAACTCAACTTCAGGTTTGCGGGGAAGATGGGGAGGTTTCCCTTTCTGGGGGGGGTCCCAGTGGGCGGAAATGAGAGAGATAATGGGTAGCTTCTGAACTCTGGGAATCATGATCAAGAACCTTAGAGTGCGAAGTCTTTGAATGGAAGAACCCAGGACGTGAGAAGGATCAGAAGGAGGACTGGGGCTGCACAGCCTTCAAATCAGGGGTCCTCAGGACATATGAATCCTTCAGTCCAAACAAATAGTGTTAGGGGCGCCTGGGCGGCTCAGTCGGTTAAGCCTCCGACTTCCGGCTCAGGTCATGATCTCACAGTTTGAGTTCGTGGCCCTGCGTCAGGCTCTGTGCTGACAGCTCAGAGCCCGGAGTCGGCTTCGGAGTCTGTGTCTCCCTCTCTCTCTGCCTCTCCCCCGCTTGCACTCTGCCTCTCTCAAAAAATAAATAAACATTAAAAAAAAAATTTTTTTTTCCAAAAAAAAAATAGCCTTGGGATCTCGGCAGCTTTCAGAGTTCAAAGCAGAGAGCTCGAAGGGCTTACGGAGGTGGCGAGGTCAAGCACCCATTGTACAGACGGGAAAACTGAGGCCCAAGAGCGGCAGCCCCCACAGCGAGTCAGTGGCCAGGCTGGGGGCGGGGACTCCAGTTCAGCCGAATCCCAAATCCAGAGAGCCGGCTTCGTTTGCTGCCAGTAAGTCGGATTAATTTGGGAAAAGAGGTCTTCACAGTGAGAAGGGAAGAATGCCAGGGGTGAGTATGAATAGCTGGAATCCTGAGGGGAGCGTTTGAGAAGGAGAGAAGAGAAAATATTTCCCAAACCCTGGTGGATGGGAGGGGAGAAGGGACAAGAGATGGTCCGGGTGGAAGGGGTGGAGTTTCAGAGGAGGGAAGCCGGGAAGGGAAATGGGGGGGGGGGTGCAGGGATTAACTCCCGCCAGCTTCTCCTGACCCTCCCCATGAAGCCCACTGCTCCCCCGGGACAGGGCCTATAATTTGGTTTGTGTCTAGACAAATGATAACTCAGCTGGGGTGAGTGAGCTAGCTGGGAGGGACGAGGGAGGGAAGGCCGGCGAGGCAGGGTATGGGGGCAGCCCGGGCTGCTAGTAGCCCCCTACCCCAGGCAGTGAGATGTTAGGGGCCCTGGGGAGACGACAACTCACTCCCCGCCCGCCCCCCGATCTCCCATCAATCCCTAGTATTTTAGAATTCTGCACAGTCTTAGAATTTCAGGCAGCGAGATGTTAAAAAGCAGAAAAGATATGGGGGGTGGGGAGGGCGGCAGAAAAGGCGCTGGGGTTCACTGCATACAGAGTATGTTCCCCGATTTCTGTAAAAAAAGAAAAGAGAAAGACGTATGCGTGCTTGCTGGGCAAAGATAATAATCGCCGAGAGTTTAATAATAGATTATGAAAGTCGTAGAATGTTTTAAAAAAAAATCATAGAGTGTTCTAACAATAGAACTTTAGAATCTTGGAATGTGAGATCCTAGAATATTGGAAACTTAAAGGGTAAGGACGTGGAAAGCCGCTGGGATAATAATAATATGAAAGAAAGGTAGAGCTGTAGACTGTTATAATAATAACATGGTAAACCATGCACCGGACTATCAATAGATCTCGAGAACGCTGGAATAGAGGGGCAGGGTGGAGGACCCTGGCGTCCTTTCTGGGTGGTGTGGGAGGTGGGGAGGGGGCCGGTGATGGGGACCCCTTCGGTAGAAGGGGGGAAACTGAGGCCCAGTGAGGCGGTCACGGTGGCCTCACGGCCCCCCTGGTTTCCGCCTGGCCGCCAGGGCACCAGGTGGGGAGCGAGGCGCGGTGATCACATTTCGTCCCCTAACGCGCGCGGACCGGAGCTGGCCGGTCCCCCGGGGCCGCCAAGGGGGTGGTAAGCCGGAGCCTACAGAGCGGGGGGAAGGGGGGCGGAGAGGCAGTCTGGTGGCTTCTAGGACGAGGCTGGTGAGTGAACCCTGAGGGTGACCAGGGATGTGGGGGGGGGGCTGCATCCCCTCCTCGTCTTGTGTTCTCGACCCTCTCAGTCCTGCGGGATTTAGGGGCGGCTGGTGGGGCCCAGGGACTTATCTGGCTTGAGCAGCTGAGGCGTAAAGAGGGGGCAGGGGTCTGACCCGTCCTTCCTTCCTCCTCGCTATCTCTCCACACTTGAGCTAATCTCCCCTCCTCGCCCTTCTGGGGGAGGGGCTAGCAGGGTCTTGACCCCACGAGGCTGGGCGAGGGAGTCAGTGGATGGAGGGGAACCAAAGACCACTGGTCATTTGCTTTTTGGTGCTTAGAAAATCCTTGTATCTTTTAGCAGATTCTCCCGGGGCGGGGTGGGGGGGGGAGGCGGGAGGAGAGAAAACATTCAGGGAAGGGAAAGTTAACCACCGGGAGATCTGCCCAGTCCTGACACATCGTAAGACTCAGACAACCGTCTTGCCGCTCAGGGCCTCAGTTTCCCCATGCATACCAGGAAGGGGCCAGAAATAGCCTTGCGCCCCCAGCTGGGGCATACAGACCTGGTGCACCGCGGACTTCTGAGAGTTTCTGGTTCTGTGCTTTTGAGGGTTTGAGGCTGGGCAGATCTCAGGTGGAGAGAAGAGAGGGCTGAATGCCCCTCCCCCATGCTCAGAATCCCCAGGAAGCAGGTGGGTTGAGGAGGAGGGACGGGAGGAGGGTGAGGCAAGCACCCAACTGGTTCCCCCTTGAGGAAATTAGCAATGAGAAGTGTATTTCCTCTGGCTTCCGGAAAGAAGTCTCATGCCTGTGTACCCGCTCCAGCCCCGGCTGAATCCAGGGGGTCTCGAGGCGGGCGGGGCGGACTGAACTCCCAGCTCTGGTTCCTCTGTCTCACCCGTGGAAGAAGAATTGTTCAGATGCTGCACATTTTGTAGATGTTATGATGTTCTGTCAAGGATTTTCATGCCTGCGATGTGCCGAGCATAAAAGTTCTGCCCTCCCCCCCTTTATACAGAAAAGGAAACCGAGATTCTCAAAAAAAGAAGGAATCTTCTTGGTGTTACAAGAAGAGGGAGAGAAAGAAGGGGAGAGAGGAGGAGACCAAGGGTCAAAGAGAAGGGGAGGCCGAGTGCCGAGAGAGGAGGGGTGTTTCGAGAGACTAGGTCTGGGTGGGGAAGGTTCGAAGGGGCTGGATTGTTGTTCCTGCCGGGAGCAAGCCCTCTCCATCCTTTGTCCCCAGGGATCCAGGAACTTCTGCCTGTGAGTCTGGAGTGGGGGCAGCCGCTCGGGCTCCTGAGGACCCCGCAGGGGGTAGGGCTTACGAAGCGGGACTCAGCCCTGACCTTTCAAAGTCAATTATATAGCGGATAGATCCTGCCCTTTTCACTTTTTCCTCTCCAACCTCTTTCCCTGGGACCCCCGCAGGGACTTCTTTGAACTTGCTGGGGGGAGGGGGGGAAGCGGGGAGGCTGCCTCTCTTGCATCACAGGATGGGCTGACCAATGCCTGTTCCTTCAAGCGACAGTCGTTTATTGAGTGTCTACTATATGCTGGGCCTGTCTCGGGGGCCGGGATACAGGAGTCAACACCGGGCTTCTACCCTCCCGGAATGCCCACTTCAGCCCCCAGGGAGATGTGAACGAGACACTAGGTGAAGTGAGGAGAGCACCCTGGGGTGGGGGGTGGGGGGGAGGGTCGGATTCTGCGTGGGGAGGGCCTCCCCGTGGAAGTGAAGGAGGTGAGGGAGCTTAGTCCTAAGAAGATCTGAGAAAGAGCAAAGGTTTTGAGGCTGAAAAGAGGGTCACGGGCCTTGAGCCTGCCGAGATGGGGGAGGGGAGGCGGGGGAAGAAAGGCCGGCGGTGCCTTGTCACCTGGGGCAAGCAGTTTGCATTTTACCCTAAATCCATTGGGAATGCATGGAGGGGGGGTGGGTTTCAGGCATAGAAGTAACCCAAGAAGCGGTTTCCATGTTAAAAAGCCCTTTGTGGCTGCCCTGTGGGAAATGAGTTGAAGGAAGCTGCAATGGCGGCCTGGACCGCAGCGAGGAGCTACTGCAAAGGTCCGGGCCGGCGGTGATGGCAGCGCACAGCAGACAGTGGCGGGGCGTTCCGAGGGACGTGCGTGGATTCAGGATTTATGGTGGAGGAAGAGCCAAGAGGACTTTCCCAGGGAAAGATGCTCAGGCATCTGGGCGGTTCCCAAGAGCCCGGTGTATGACTTTGGGCTCATCCTGTCCCCCGTCTGCGCCTCGGTTGCCTCATATGTCTAACCGACCCAACCAGTCGTCTTCTAAGTGTGTCTTGGGGACCCTTCAAAGGTGGCCTCCCTCAGCCCACCTCATTTCACTGAGAACACTGAGCAGAGTTTCACTGTCTTAGATGGGTTTCCAGTTAAGATTTTGTTTAAAATAATAATAAT
>PITB01038131.1:0-10306 GCA_004024585.1 Paradoxurus hermaphroditus
TTCAAGAGCCTTGCATATCGCCAGGGGGTCAGGAAGTGAATACTTGGTCCTGACAGTCATACACAAACCTAGGGCTCGCTCTCTGGGACTACACAGCCCAAACGCGGAAGCTCTTCCCAAAGATCCCCATGGAAGGCGAAGGAATACCCATCAGCGGTAACCAGAAAAGCCATTTCCTATGAAGTCGGAGCAGCGCTGTTGGGTTTCTAGAAGAGAAATCAAAAACTATTGGCATCCCAAAGCTCTGCTGGGGGGTAGTACTTCCTGTTTTTACCAGGCTGTTAGGAATTCTCACCGGTTGTTCCCAGACACCCCATTTCCCGAAAACAAATGTCCTTCTTGGGCATCTGCCCACCCTCTGGTTTGTCGTGTCCACACAGAACAGGGAGGTGCCAGATGCTGACGCATTGTCTCATGTTAGGCAAAGCATTTCTCACAGAAATTTCAGAGGCTCTGCAGTAAATAATCCAGAAAGTGTGTTCTTTGCAAACGAGCCGGTAGGGTTTTGAGATTCATCTCGAGCGAAGTGAAAAGACCTAACAGGCCATTTCTCCGCGCGCTGCTCTGGCTGTGACAAGCGCTCACCCGACCGCCAGCGTGGTTCTCAGCTGGGCCTGGGGGGTCTGAGGGCTGCAGTTTGTACCACTCCGTTCTCTCTGGAACTTCAAGTCAGCACCTCAGCTAAGCTGTCTGTCAGTTTTGTGAGCAAAACCCGGCAGCGACTGCGTGAGCTTTCCAAGTGACAGAGGGTGGGTGGGTTGTTTTGTTGCGTTTTGTCCCTGGCTGACCGAAGATTCTGACCCATGCTCTCGTCTAGAAAAATGATTCTCAACTGGGGGTGATTTTGGGCCCCCGGGATATTTGGCAATGTCTGCAGACATTTTTTAGGTCAGGACCGGGGCTGGGGGAAGGCAAGGGAAGAGGTGTTACTGGCATCCGGTGGTTGAGGCCAGGGATGTGCAAAAACAATGCACGGGGCAGCCCCCCACTGCCAAAGAATTATCCAGTCTCAAGTGTCAACGGCATCGAGATTAAGAAATTCTAGAATTCGAATCCAAACACCGGGAGTGCCTAGCATTTAGTCCTCTCAGAAAGTCAAATTTTTCTGCCCACCAAAATCATTCTCTCTTTGTAGTCATGAAGGGTATAGCAAAGTACAAGGTCAGACTACACTTCCCAGCCTCCTTTGCAGTTCACTATGACCATGTGACCAGTACTCACCAATAGCGTATGACTTGAAGAGCCGGCAAGATAAGGCTTTGAAGAATTCTCTTTCCCCTTCTGCTGGTAAGATGTAGATGATAAGTAGGCTATGTCAAAACCACATATGGGATCCTGGGTCCCTGAGTCACCCTATGGGAAAGAACCACTCGTCAACTAAAGAGCACAGGCTGCCGTCTGTCAGGCGAACGAGAAACAAACTTTTCTTGTGTTTGAGCCAATACGTATTTTGGGGTCTTTTTTCTGTCATGGTCGTTTAGCTCATCCTAGTTAATAAAGAGCTATTCTGGGGCGCCTGGGTGGCTCAGTCGGTTGGGCGGCCGACTTCGGCTCAGGTCATGATCTCACGGTCTGTGAGTTTGAGCCCCGTGTCGGGCTCTGTGCTGATGGCTCAGAGCCTGGAGCCTGCTTTGGATTCTGTGTCTCCCTCTCCCTCGGCCCTTCCCCTGCTCACACTCTGTCTCTATGTCTCTCAAAAATAAATAAAAACATTAAAAATAAATTAAAAAAAAAAAGAGCCATTCCCCAAACCCCCATTTTTGGCCCTAGATGCTGAGACCCCCGAATGGGGCAAACATGGTGGGGAATCTCTGCCCCTAAGGTTAGCTTGGGGTTCCCCTTCCTCTGACTGACAGGGCTGCATGTGCCAAAGCCTACTCTCGAGGGGTCCTTGCTTTGCTCTGTACAGCATTGGCTCTTGGAGTAAACTGTGCTATGATCCCAGCTCTGTGGGACTTGGGTTACCTCTGGCAGAACCTCAACAGGAAGCAGCTTTAGCAAAAAAAAAAAAAAAAAAAAAGAAGAAGAAAAGAAAAGGAAAAAAAGGGGGGGGGGTGGGAGGAGAGGCTCAGGTAACCAACCCACAAGAAGCAGCATGGCCGCCCTGGCTTCAGGAGAGCAGGACTCTCTGTCTCCACCTCTCGTCTCCACTGCTCTGGGTGTGTTGGTTTCATTCTCTTTCCGCAGTTAAGCTTCTTCACACGAAAGGGAAGAGGCAGCATCATCCTTGAACCCACATCCTCACAGCTGCCAGTCCAGAGAAGAAAGCTCCTCCCTGCCTCTAGTTTGAAAAACCCCTGGGGGGACTTGGGGGGAGCATTCCGGCTGTGGCTGGAGGCGACTGTCACCGGGAGGACTGAGGAACGGTGTCGCTCTGACACAAACCAAAGCCATAGACACATTCTATTAAATTGAAATCTCCCCAAGGGCCCGTCTTGCCTCCATCCCTGAGCGAGGGAATCAGGGGGTAGCCTCAGGGTGTGAGGCTTTCGCAGAATTCTGTTCCCACCGCCCCTCCCCCACTCCTACCACTGGCAGCGAGGTTGTCCAAAAAGTGACAGGAGAAAATTCTCTGCCCGAGAGGCGATGGATCACGAATCATGATGGCTCCTGAAATCTTCTGTGTGCCAAAGGCGGGGGTTTTTCAGCAAGATAAACCAAGTATCATGTATCTCCATTAATTTCTCTCCAGTTCCTACTGGTTCGTCCTAGTTTGTTTCGTTCATGGCGTCTGTCACACCTGTTTCTTGTCCCTCTCTCCTACTACAGTGTAAGCTCCCTCAGGGCTGGGATCTTGTCTGTCTTGGTCCCTGCCTTGTCCCTCATGTTTGTCACCACGCCTGGCCTGTCCCCTGCTTGTGATGAGTGCAAGAGAGTGTGCCTTTGGCCAAAGTTTGGAGCACGCCACGTTTCGCTGAGGGCCCACTCCCCTTTATCTCTGCGTGTGGTGACTTAAATGTCTGTGGGCTCTTCTTCGAATCTCCTCTCGCTTGCGTGAACCCTTGCAGAAGCTCCTTGAAGTCTCTCTCTGAGACCGACGGCGGCTTTCTCCTAATTCTGGAGGCGTGTCCCACCACTTTTCATCACGTCAGTGATAACTTAGGAGAAGGAGGTTCTTGACAAACAGAGGAGTCAAGATTGGAGAGATACAAACTGGTAAGATAGTGGCCACTCTTTGGAAGGTGTTAGTCTCACCTCCCACGTTTCTTCCATTCATTCCATAAATATTCACTTATGGGCGGGACTTCAAGTCACTCTCGAGAACCCAAAGTTCCAAGTCCTCAGGTTGACCTGTTGGCAGCCTTTGGCACCAGGGACTACTCGTTCCTACCGGCACTGTGGCTTCCAAAGCGCGTTCGTCCCAAAGCCTGCCTCTTCTTAGTTTTCCTTGTGGGGCGGATCGGGGGAGACTCTGGAGCCCTAGGCCTCGACCCAGCCCATCCCAAAGGTGTCCCGGAAGGTTCTCGGTCTAGTCACGAGAAACGATTCAAGGACAAATGCGCAACACAGCGGACGAGCAACACGAATGGGGGAGTTTATTAAAGGGAAAAGCATTCGAGATGTGAGAAATTCGGTGAGAGAGAGACAGAGACAGAGACAGAGAGACAAAGCGAGTGGAGTGAACACCTTGGGGGTTGGGTTTCTATCTTTGATCGCCAGTTATTAACTAGGAGGCAGAATATTCATTACTTGAGACAGGGGTGCAGAATTTCATGCTTTCTTCCTAATTCGGTTGGGGGTTTCCCGTCAGGGCACCCGCCATCTTGGGCTTGTTTGGTTTGATCCGGTTTCTGGCGGATTTTACTGCCCTGACGGGCCTCTGTCCTTCCAGACAGCTGGCCGTTATCTCCTCCTTTGGGCCTCCCGGGGCCCCGTCAGCACCTAACCGCCTCCTCCAACAGTTTTGCCACCTTCCTCTTTGACATCACCTCCGGAAGGTCTTTCAAGGCTTCCGCTTCCTCCTCCGGCACCGGGAATGACACAACGGCCTCGCCGACCTGTCGTGTGCATAGTCTCACCCCGGGTCACCAAGTCCACTCACCAGGGTTCAGTTGTTGGCAAACGTGGTCGTTCTCAACTGCACGTGACCAGGGAGATCAGAGTCCCGCGCCTCCACAAAACGGGTCCCGAACTCAACAGGGGTGGGACAGGCGTCCTTTTCTCCCCCACGCTCTTGCTTGTTCCTCCAGCTTCGTCTCTTTCCCTTCCCATTTCCCTGCTCCCCCAGCCAACGTGTAACCGAGTCCCGTCAGTTCTGCGCCCTCGGCATCTCTCGACGCCCCTCCGGACTCCCGCCCCGTGGCTCCAGCTCCTCACCTCCAGTTCCGCGCTCCCATTAGCTACCCCCGCACCTCCTCTAGAAGCATCTCCCCGCAGCGCAGGAGTCTGGTTTAGCTCTCTGACTTGAACCTTTCAACACTTCAATACCTTGACTGCAGGATTAAGCGCCAAATCCTTGTCGCCTAAGGGCTCTCGTGGTCAGGCCCCTGCCCACCTCTCCAACCTCCCTGCCACCCGCTGCCCCCATATGCCAACTCTCTGGGACCATCGCAGGTGCCCAAAGTGCCAAGAGGCGGCATGCCACTTCCTCGCTGCAGAATGCCCGCCCTCAGTCAGCTGGAAAATGCCACCCATCTTTTTTTTTAATTTTTTTTTTTTTGAGAGGGAGATACAGAGTGCGAGTATGGGAGGGGCAGAGAGAGAGGGAGACACAGAACCTGAAGCAGGCTCCAGGCTCTAGGCTGTCAGCACAGAGCCTGATGCGAGACTCGAACTCATGAACTGTGAGATCATGACCTGAGCCGAAGCCGGACGCTTAACTGACTGAGCCACCCAGGCGCCCCAATGCCACCCATCTCAAAAGTTTTATTTTTGGGGGTGCCCGGGTGGCTCAGTCGGTTAAGCATCCAACTTCAGTTCCGTTCAGGGTCTCCTGGTTCATGGGTTCAAGCCCAGCATCAGGCTCTGTGCTGACAGCTCAGAGCCTAGATTCTGCTTCTGATTCTGTGTGTGTGTTTGCGTGTGTATCTCTCTCTCTGCCCCTCCTTTGCTCACGTTCTGTGTCTCTCTCTCAAAAATAGATAAAGAGTAAAAAGAAATTTTAAATAAAGTTTTCTCTCTTTTTTCTAAGTTTATTTATTTATTTTGAGAGAGTGAGCAAGCAGGGGAGGGGCAGAGAGAGAGGGAGAGAGAGAATCCCAAGCAGGCTCCCCGCTGCCGGCGCAGAGCCCGATGCGAGGCTCCAACCCGCAAACCGCGAGATCATGACCTGAGCCGAAACCCAGAATCAGATGCTTCACCGGTTGACTGAGCCACCCAGGCGCCCCTAAAGTTTTAGTTTTCATTTAAATACTCTCTACCCCCAACACGGAGCTTGAACTCATGGTGCTGAGATCAAGAGTCACAGTGTCCACCATTCAGTGTGGCACCGGCCAGGTGCCCCTCACCCATCTTTAATAACCAGTTCCTTGGAACACCTCTCCGGCACCCTCTTCCTCCTTTATGACTCCCTGCGCCTCCCCCCTCCCCGTGTTTCCCTCCATCAGAGGCCCTGTAACACTTATTACAAGTCCATCTGCCCTGCCAGGCTAGAAATCTCATGACACATAGTAGGCTTTCAACAGACATTCCATGGATGTTATATATGGGCTCCACGAAGGGGGGAGTCGGGTACATCGATATAGCCTCGGAGCCTAAATCGAGGCCCGCTTCGTAGCAGCTTCGTTGACTCTCTGAGCGCATACGAAGAAAAATACACACCCCCAACCTACACCATAGACACAAATTCTAGAGACCGCCTTTCCAGAAGGCTGTGAACCTGCGGAAGTTTTCTTCAAAGCAAGCCCCAAGGAGACCCCACTTCTCCTTTCCCCTCCACAGCCAAACATCAGCCGAGCAACGTCAACTACCTCCCGGGGCTCCCGGATGACTCTCTGGAGAGCTTTCTTGGGGAGGAGTGGGAGGAGAGGACGGTTGACAAAAATAACCACAAACACTTGAAGCATCATCGGGCCTCTGTCTGTGGGGGGAACAACAGGGGCGGGCTCCGGGTGTCCCCCAAGGCAGGGCGGCGCCCCTCCTTCCAGCCAAGTGGTTACCGACCACTCACGCGGGCAGAGAGACCCAGATGAACGTGGGGGAAATGAAATCGAACGGCCCCCGCTCCTACGCACTCAGCCGCCAGGGTTCCAGGCGCGCGTTCCTGGTCAATGACGCAGGAAACACACACGCGAGCCGCGGCGAGTGAGCGTCCCGAAGTCCATCATTCCCTCCGTGTCTTTTTCAAGCGTCGCAAAGGGCTTTTCCCGTTCGTTATCTCACTCGAGGAAGGCGCCAACCAGGACGGAAGGGTAGTTTTACGGACGAAGAAGAAGACTCCGAGAGAATCAGTGACTGGCGTAGAGCGTGAGGCAGAGTGGTCCAAAGACCACCAGCGACGGCCTTGCCTGGGAACCAGTTGGTCGTGCAAATTCTGAGCCCCGCCCAGATCTGCTAAATCCGAAACCCTGCCCTGGGGCCCAGGAGTGTGTCGTAAGGAGCCCTCCAGGTGATTCAAATGCATGCCCAAGTTTGAGAACTACTGACTGAGAGTCCGCAGCTAGCAAGTTACAGGCCCCGGGTGAGACCCCAAAGATGTCCTTAGGTAATATTTTTCATCAGACTACTTGAATGTTAGTAGATAATAGTTTCCTGCTTTTACTCGTCTCATGAAGCCCTGCAAAGACCAGCTCCAGCTCCGTCTCGGCCTCTCTCCACTCCATCCTCCCTCCCACCGGCCTCCTCCATTCCTCAGACATGCCGAATGCTTCTCTGGCCCCGGGACCTTGGCACGTACTGTTTCCTCTGCCTGAAATGCCATACCTCCTGGCTTGATTCTGCTCACTTTAAGTACCGCCACAATGCTCAGCACAAGGTAAACACTCAGTAAACATGAATTGAATAAATAAACCACAAACTGGAGGCAACTCGGAAAAAGGCAGAGGCCATTGTCTCCGTTCCTGCCTCCACTAAGAACAGCCTGTCTAGGCTGTCCTTTGGGGAAGGGAACCTGGAAAGTAGTTAACAGTTTCTTTGAATATCAGGGGTACCTAATGAAAGCTCCAGCACAGGACCTGGATAGCACATCAGTGGATTAAGCTGCAGTTACCACAGATGGGGAGGGGAGGGAGGCTGGCTTAGTTGGGAAAAGGAGAAGGACAGGACCCAGGACAGGGTGTGGCTTCCCTGAGACTCTCTTCTTAATCGTGACCAAAAAACATATAGCATGAAATCTACCCTCGACATTTTTTTTCACCCTCAACAAATTCATTGTTAAAATTTTTTAAAGATTTTATTATTGTAAAGGGGCACCTGACAGGCTCACTCAGTTAAGTGTCTGACTTTTGGGCTGGGGTCATGATCTCACAGTAGGTGGGTTTGAGCCCCACGTCGGGCTCTGTGCTGACAGCTCAGAGCCTGGAGCCTGCTTCCGATTCTGTGTCTGCCTCTGTCTCTGCCCCTCCCCCGCTCATACTCTGTGTCTCTCTGTCTCTCAAAAATGAATAAACTTAAAAAAGTTTTTTAAATAAATAAATAAATAAATAAAATTTTATTTATTTTAGAGAGAGAATGGGGGGGCGGGGGGAGAGAGAGAGAGAGAGAGAGAGAGAGAGAGAGAGAGAGAGAGAGAATCTCAAGCTGGCTTCATGCTCTCAATGTGGGGCTCCATCCTACGATACTGGGATCATGACCTGAGCTGAAATCAAGAGTCAGACACTCAACCGACTGAGCCGCCCAGGCGCCCCACACTCCAGCATTAATTCTAAAACTAAACGGTTCCACTCGCAGGGCCCTGCCAGGCGTATGACAAGAAGGGAAAAGCCCATTCCTAAAAGCACTCGCCACAGGATCAAAAGCCTGGAAACCACTTGAACGGCTGTCAGCGGGGGAGGGAGGAATAAGGTCAGGCACACTCCTAAACGGACTGTTGATGACACATCATCAAAATGAAGGGAAAGCACAGTGATGGGCAGCCACGAAGGTGATGCTCGCCAATGCGATATGAAATGAAAACAGTATCTCCAAAAAAACATTCCGCAGGGCAGCATGCCCTTTGATAAAGTTAGAGACCAGGGACATAAAAAACAGAGAGCCTTTCGGAATACGTATGAATGCAATTCAACTCCGCAGAGGATGTGGGGAGAGAAAAAAAAAAGGGATAAGACAAGATCGGGCATGATTTGAAAAGCTAGAATCTGGACCGTAGGGACATAGGGGTTCGCTTTATTAGTCTCCTTAGTTTCGTGTGTGTTTGACACTGCCCATTATGCCAAGAAATTTTAAAATAATATAAAGAGGGGCGCCTGGGCAGCTCAGTCGGTTAAGCCTCCGACTTCGGCTTAGGTCATGATCTCCCGGTTCGTGGGTTCGAGCCCCGAGTCGGGCTCTGTGCTGACGGCTCGGAGCCTGGAGCCTGCTTCGGATTCCGTGTCTCCCTCTCTTTCTGCTCCTCCCCTGCTCATGCTCGGTCTGTCTCTCTCAAAAATAAATAAGACAGAAAATGGAAGAGAATCAAATAAAATAATATAAGGAGGGAAGGAGGGAAGGAGGAACACAGGAACCGGGAGTTAGGACGAAGGGCTGGGAGAGAACCCTACGGTGGAATGGCCGCCTTGGCTTTGTTCTGTGTTGGGTGACGAGTTCGTGAGCACTGATTCCATAACTCACTAAATAACTGGATGCAAGCGAGCCGTGCATGGAGGCGTGGAGAAAGAGTGGAAGAAGGAGAGGGGAAAAGCATGAGGTCAGCCCTGTGAACGGTTCTCGGCCACACTCGGCGGATACGTCCCTCTGGCGTCCTGTTTGCTCGGAGGTACTTGGAACTCAAGGAGATCTGGCCCCTTCCCCCCCGCGGGCTCTCCTCCTCCTCAGAGGCCATCTCTCTGGCCATCTGAGAGTATCTTTCTGGAAAAGGCCTGGGCGAGGTACCCCGCGGCTTCGAGGGGCCTGAGAAGAGCTAGGTCCGCCGTCCGGGATCTCACAAAGGTGGGCTGGTTGAGCGCAGACTTTCAGACTCAGATGTAGGGGTTAGCCTTCTTCCCCGGCACGTCCCCATCGGGGACCCTGGTGCATCTACCTGGTGGCCAGAAGAAGGCGCCAGGTGTCAGGAGAGCTGCTGAGAGGGCAGGCTACTGGTCACCCTCGGAAGGAGGAGGGTCGTCCTTCGAAAGAAAAGGAACTGAGGGACGGGGACCCCTTTTGTGCGAGTGTGTGTGTGCGCACGCGTGTATGTGCGTGTGTATGTGTGTGTGTGTGTGTGTGTGTGTGTGCGTGTTTGCAGCGTTCCCTCGGGGCCAGTTCTTTCAGTAACGCCCGCATTCCTCAGAGTCAAGAAAAGCTTCTGTCCCCTTTTGCAGCCCTAATGAGCTCTCAGGAGACAACAATCCACTTCCTGGCTGCCCCGGCCCCGGCTCTTCCGGCTCTTCTCAAAGTGTGGTCCCCAGACACATCTGGCTGGCAGCATCCGTGTCCCCGGGAACCCGTTTAAGATGCCGCTGGCCCCGACCTCCTGAATCAGCAGTCCTGAGGGTGGCGCTCGGGGATCCGGGTTTTAACCAGCCCTCCAGGGCGCTCTGATGGCCGCCCCAGGTGCAGAATCGCTTCCCCAACGCTATCCAACAACGACATTGCTTCCAGGACCTCTGGCCACCTCGTGCCCTAAGAAACCCCACCACGGATCTTCCTGGCTCTGGTGTTTGGGCGGCTGGAGCACGCTTCACGCGAATGGGATGCCACTCCAGCTCCTGGCCTGCCGCCTCCTGACGATGCTGCCTCCAGGTGTCCCTGACAGCCCCCTGCCCCGTCCCTGCCAGCTGCGGTCCCACCGCTGGTGCCCTGTCTCCTCCCCTAGTTCCTACGTCATTAAAAAAAGAAGAGAAGAGAAGAGAAGAAAAGAGAAGGGAAGGGAAGGGAAGGGAAGGGAAGGGAAGGGAAGGGAAAAGAAAAGAAAAGAAAAGAAAAGAAAAGAAAAGAAAAGAAAAGAAAAGAAAAGAAAAGAAAAGAAAAGGAAAAGAAAAGAAAAGAGAAAAGAAAAGAAAAGAAAAGAAAAAAGAAAAGAAAAGAAAAGAAAAAAGAAAAGAAAAAAGATCAGGAGGCAAGGGCTTCCTTCTCCACTGTCTCTTCCGTCGGCAGACTTATCTGCGTCTTTCCTCTCCCTTTCCCCAGATCAGGGCCAGGGTCTACCTGGTCCTTGTCTGAGTCCAGCCACATTCTGGGTCACCTCCCACCCACCTTCCCAGGGGCCTCAGGTCCCCCAGTCTCCTGTCGC
>PITB01038132.1:0-10314 GCA_004024585.1 Paradoxurus hermaphroditus
AATGAAATCTGGCCATGTGTAGCAACATGGATGGAACTGGAGGGTATTATGTTAAGTGAAATAAGTCAGTCAGAAAAAGACAGATACCATATGTTTCCACGAATAGGTGGACTTTGTGAGACTAAGCAAAAACCAGGGGGAGGGCTAGAGGGGAAAGGAAAAAAAGACACAGAGAGGGAGGGAGATAAAACATAAGAGATTCTCAAAGACTAAGAACAATCTGAGGGTGAGGGAGGTGAGGGAGGTGAGGGAGGGGGGAGAGGGGGTGACGGATATTAAAGAGGGCACGTGTTGGGTTGAACACTGGGTGTTATATGTAAACCAATTTGAAAATAAACTATTATAATAAAAAAAATGTGATGGGTATAAAGGAGGGTGCTTGTTGTGATGAACACTAGGTGTTGTACGAAAGTGTTGATGAATCACAAAATTCTACTCCTGAACTAACATTACACTATATGTTAACTAACTGGAATTTCAATAAAAACTTGAAACTACGCGTGCGCGCGCGCACGCACACACACACACACACAAGAATAGAATCATTTCTCAACTTCTCATGATCTGTGTTCTTACCCTGTTTGGAGCTACTATTACTCTTTATCTGAACCACAGCAAAAGTCTCCTATCTTGTCTCCTTCCTGTCTTGTACCACAGCAATCCCCTATCAGGGAAACTGCAGCAATAATATTATATTACACCCTCTCTTTATAGGAATTATCAAGTATCTTCCCATTGTAACTAGAATGAAATTCAAAGTCCTCGCTATCCTACAACACTCTGTGCCATGGCACTGATTATTCTGCCAACCTCATCATCTCTCTCGCTTGTTCACTACACTGCAGGAATGTTGAAGTTGTGATGATTTCTTTTAACGAATCCTTAATTGAACTAGATTTGAAGTGTCAAGTGGGAAATCGTACAGGTCAACGCAGTTCCACTAGCTAAGCAACCATGTAAGGAACTCAGAGAAGAAGAAATGGCATGTCACCACATCCCTGTAGTCCACCTTGTGTCCCCTCCCAGTTATCCCCTGCCCCCAAACATCACCATTGTCCTGACCATAACACCACAGATTTGCTTTTCTTGTTTATGAAATTTATATAATTTATATACAATAGAATTCTTTGTTGCCTGGATTCTTTTCATCAAAATTGTGTTTGTGAGATTTGTTTATTTTCTGAAGGTATCATTCTTGTAGTAGCATGGGAGTCTTGGGGGAATATACTGCTATTTTTGTATCCACTTTACTCTTGACAGGCAATTTAGTACTTTCCAATTTTAAATGTTTAAAAATGATGTTACTATTGGGGCACCTGAGTAGCTAAGTTGGGTAAATGTCCAACTTCAGCTCAGGTCATGATCTCACAGTCTGTGAGTTGGAGCCCTGAGTTGGGCTCTGTGCTGACAGCTCAGAGCCTGAATTCTGCATCTCCCTCTCTCTCTGCCTCTTCCCCACTCATGCTGTGTCTCTCTCCATCTCTCAAAAATGAATAAATGCTAAGAAATTTTTTTGAAAAAAAAATGATGCTACTATGAGCATTTATGTTTATATATATATATATACATATATATTAACATTTATTTATTTTTGAGAGACATAGAGACAGAGCGCGATCAAGGTAAGGGCAGAGAGAGAGGGAGACACAGAATTTGAAGCAGGCTCCAGGTTCTGATGAGCCGTCAGCACAGAGCCCGACGTGGGGCTCGAACTCACAGACTGTGAGCTCATGACCCGAGCTAAGGCCGGGCGCTTAACCGACTGAGCCACCCAGGTGCCCCCATATATTTTTGTAACTATATGTATATACTTCAGTTGGGTACAAACCTAGGAATATAGTGGCAAATAAGAGCTTAGGTAGGGGTATATTCAGCTTCAGTGAATACTGATAATTTTTCCAAAATCTTTATCATACTATTATTTCTGTCAGTGATATATGAAATTTTCCGTTGTTTCAGAGTAATTAATGTTGGTGGTGTCTGTCATTTTCATATTAGCCATTTGAGTGGCTATGTGAAGGTAATACATTGCGATTTTAATTTTTATTTCTCTTGTGACTGATGCACTTGAGCATTTTATGATAGTTATTTGGAAATTTGAAAATACCTTTCCATGAACTGCCTGTTCAAGTTGTTTGGACATTTTTGTTTGTTTGTTTGTTGTTTTCTTATTGATCTGTAGGAGTCTGTGTGTGTGTGTGTGTGTGTGTGTTCTGGACACAGGTCTTTTGTGATATATATATGTATATATATACACACATACATATATGTATGTATATTATATATATATAATGAAAAGCTTTCCATCTCTATGGCCTGTGTTTTTGCAATTGTAGCCCTGTCTTTTGATAAGCAGAAATGCCTAATTTTATTTTAATTTCATTTTTTAAAATTTCTATTTATTTATTTTTGAAAGAGAGAGAAAGCACAAGCAGAGGAGGGACTGAGAGGGAGACATAGAATCTGAAGCAGGCTCCAGGCTCTGAGCTGTTATCTTAGAGCCCGATGTGGGGATTGAACTCATGAACCATGAGATCATGACCTGAGCCAAAGTCTGACTCTTAACTGACCGAGCCACTGCGAAGCCCCAAAAATGCCTACTTTTAATGAAATCTAATTTATCATTTTTGCCACTTATCATTATGCTTTTTATTCTCTGAGTTTTTCCTGTCGACAAGATCATACAGATATTCTTCCCCCTTTTTTTTAAGTTATATCACGTTACCGTTCAAATTTAGATCTGTAATCCACATGGAAGTAACTTTTGTTTGTAACAAGGCAGGGGTCAAGATTTCTTTGGTAGTCCCATGGGAATATCAAATTGATCTGAGCACCATGTTTTGGAAAAACCACCCTTCCCCCACTGCAGCTCGGTGTCATCTTTGGTGTAAACCAAGTAATTATATATGAGCAAGTCTCTGTTCTGTTCCATTGGTCTATATATCTATCCTCACAGTAATATCACACTGTATTAATTACTGTAGCATTGATATCTAGTAGTTAAAGTTCTCCAACTTTGTTATATTTTAATAACTCCTCTATTATTCTTAGTTATTTGTCTTTTCATATAAATTTTCATAAAATTTGTCAAGTGCTACCAACAAAAATGTGTTCTATTTCATGAATACATTCAATATAATCAAATCTTAAAATTGAATTTTTAAATAAGCTTGTTAAATTCCATAAAGATAATAGTACTGAGATTCATATCCATTGAAACTATAGGTCAATTTAGGTATAGATAAATGGAAAAACACCCGTGTTCATGCATTGGAATAGTTGTTAAAATGTCCATAAATTCATTACATTTTCCATTAATGAGGGGTCTTTGCTAAAATTTGGAATGTAGAATATGCTAAATTATTTGAGGATTTAGACTCTGGTTAAGATACCCTTTGTTCTGCCCACAGTATGTAGACTTTCTCAGTATCATAATAAATCCTGTGTTACCAGATGGGAAGAGGTGGTGCCCAGGACTCTAAAATCATGGTCTTGGTCAGAAAAGTCGCCCCAGAATGAAAGGGCTTCATAGCCAGTGACCACTGAGGAGCTTCATATTATATTCCTTGGAAATACAGGGTACCGTGTAAGATCCTTGTGCGTCAGTCGTTCCTAAAGAGAGAAGATAGTGCAGTGTCACTTCACGGGTGATAACTGGGAGCAGAAAGAAGGAGAGTTCAGCCAAGCTCCGGTACTCAGGACGAGTTTAGAGGGGGAAAGAATCCCCGTACAGGAGAATCCTCTTCCACGGAACCTCCCAGTGGACGGGCGGATAGTGAGCGCACTGACCAAGTGTCTGCTATACTCCACGGTCCTTTCACTCTGCATGCTCATATGTGTTCCCTGCTAGACTGTGAATTTTTCTGGGGCCTGGGCTTGGTCTTAGTCTTTATGGCATCCTCCCCTACTCACAGACCTGGCCCCTGACTTAATCTGACCTCAAACATCAGTGCTAGTGGTGGTGTGTGTGGCGTGGACGGTAACTTCATGTACTCCATATGAGATGTGGGCAAGGGACACTCGGAGGGAACATGAAGTACATTAAGACCCAGTGCTGGCATCCCTAGAAATTATTCTATCTCTGGGCACTCCAGCCCAGGGACTTCGCTCCCCTTCCTTCCCCATATCCACCCAAGTTCCACTGAAGGGCAAGGTACACTCGGAAAAAACACTTATGTCCATACATCCCTCTGCCCGCCCATCACACACTCCTACTGAGTCTTTCCAGAAGAAACAGAAATGTTATTTACCCAAAAGCTGCCAAACTAGAGTTTTGCATGCAAAAAAAAAAAAAAAGAGTTTGGTAAGTGTCTTCAAGAATTGATTGAGACATTGGGACACCAGGATATTATGGGGAAACCCCTTGGTTTCCTCCTGCCCAAGCTGACCCCAGGATAAAAAGACCCCGCTCTGGGCTTCTCCATGTACCCGAAACCCTGAGGTCTGGAACAGCCTGGAAAGGCAGGTGAATGAGGAGGCTCTGTTTTATGGAATAGGAAGCCCTCAAAGGGGCCAGTGGGGTTCCACTGGAGGAACTGAGAAGCATGTATACAGTCATGTTTGGGGGGGTTATGGAAAAGAAAAGACATGATCAGAAGTAGCAATAGGAACAGATCAGCAAAAAGGAGCAGAAAGTAAAGACCAGATAGGCAAAACAGTGAGCCAGAGGGCGAGATGAAGTGAGATGCAGAAAGTCAGGGGTCTACATCACAAGTCAGTAAAACCAAGGCCTGCAGATGAAACCCAGCCCACTGCCTGTCAGCCTTTCTCGGAACACAGGCCTGTGCATCCGTTTATGTGATGTCCATGCCTCCTTTTACATGGCGATAGCAGAGCTGAACAGTTGTGACGGAGACCGTCTGGCCTGAAAAGCCTAAAGTATTTACTATCTGGCCCTTTATGGAAAAAGTATGCTGACTACTGTTTAAAAATAGGAGATAATTTGAGGGGCGCCTGGGTGGCTCAGTCGGTTGAGCATCCAACGTCAACTCAGGAACTCAGGTCACGATCTCACTGCTCAAGGGTTCAAGCTCCGTGTTGGGCTCTACGCTGAAAGTTCAGAGCCTGGAGTCTGCTTCAGATTCCGTCTCTGTCTCTCTGCCCCCTCCCCTGTTCATGCCTTCCCTCTCCCTCTCTCTTTCTCTTTCTCTCTCCCCCTCTCTCTCTCTCTCAAATATAAAATAAAAAAAAAAAAACATTAAAAAATGTTTTAGATAGAGGACAGTTTGAGATTAATGTGACTAAAGAAAGGTATAGAGAAAAAAGCTCCTGGTCGGTTAAATGATTCTGGTAAAGCTGAGGCCAGAATTTAGTTCATAATCCCTGGTTTTTGTTCTTCCTTATGCTGTACTCTGAATATTTCTCCTGTTTCATGGCCAACCTTCTGGCCCCATCAAGCACAATGGGCCATCTAGTGAGGATCCAAGCTGGATGCCTGGTTTGGAGCTCCTGTCTCTGGCTTTGCTCTGGAATCTAACTATAAGACAGCTGGTGCCAAGGGATGTTACTTCTCCTTGAAGAAGCAGTCATCACGTTTAAAGGAGTTAGGAATGACACGGAAGGACTGGAGAAGTTGCTGAAGGGGGCAGAGTAAGGGGAAGAAATGCCTCAGTGTCAAGTAGGGGCACCATCCAAAAGAAAGGCAGTGCTTCATGGTATCTGGAAGAAATTCAGTCCAGTGTCTCCAAACTGGACTCTGCTGTAACAAGTCTTACGGAACGTAGCAGGTGCTCTGCTGTCTCTGAGCCTGCTTTTCTTCAAGCGGACTATTCTAAAATCACTTTACTTTGTATTTCGGGCACACTTTCCTGACACTTTCCAAATATTTTCTTTCTCTGGACCCCTTCAGAGTGAACACGCTCCTTTCAAAGCACAAGGCACCATCCAGGACCAAATCGCTGGGCGAGGAGGACAGGGCACACAGAGGGCATCTGTAGGGAAGCTCCTTTGAAGATTCTCTTTATTGCCTGTCGTGGTCCGTGGAGGCTCCTGTGGGGTGGGTGTTCATGGGAGGGAGTGAAATAGATGGCCATAACGTATTAAAGGAAGGCGTGACAGGAGAGGGTGTGTCTCCCTGTTCTAATTTGGAGATAATCTCTCCCACCGGTGTGATCTCCTTCATTACCTCTTTGTTTCAGTTCATCTTCAGTCTAAAGAAAATGTCCTAGCAGCAGCAGCAATGATGCAAAGTCCCCTGCCAGCCTCTCCCCAGGTCCCTGAACCCTGCCCCCGAAGGTGCCTGAGCCTTGTCCCCCACCCTCCAGCCAGCCAAAATGTCCCCCTGTTAAGTGTCCTCCCTGCCGTCAGGATTGCCTGCCAAAGGAGAAGCGACGCCTCGGAAGCCACCCTCTCCATCCTGGTCACGAAGATCCCGCACCTCCTTGCCTCGCCCTCCGTCCCTTCGCTTCCAGCAACAACAGGGGATACGCAATACTCGGAAGATGCCATTCTCTTCAGACTCCAGAAAAAAGGTATCTTCATTGTCTATGGGTTTCATCCCTAAATCAGCGACTCCTCCCAGCCCCTCCCAGGAGACCACATGCGCTAGACAGAAGTTCTCAAACTTTTCCCAAAGTCCTGATCTGTTCCTGCCCTTCTCCTTGACAGCCGTCTGTGGTCCATCCACAGCCTCCTTTACCATGCTGCCTCCTGCTGGCTGTGTGAGGTCACTACAAGGACATGGATTTCCTTGCTAGCAATTTGCCTCTGTTATGAAGCCTTCCAGGAGCAAACATGGTGGAAAAATTAAAACAAGAAAACTATTTAAATCAACCCAAATTTTCCAGTTCTTCAGAACACAACTCCACAGTCTTCAGTAAGGCAATAAGTTCTATTTAAAAATAACTTTAAGCTAAAACTACTGTCTGGATGGCTAAGAATGCTCTGCCCAAACCACTGAGGTGTTTCACCTCCTAGAAACTTGTACCATTAAAAGACCAGAGACTCCTGGACTATGCCTAGATAAGGAGCATGCGGCAAGTACCATTTTGAGTTGCAGACTCAATTTATTTATTTATTTTGAAGGCACAGGAACCCTTCTTCCTGCCCACTTACTGGTCCAGGGAGCCTTTCTGGTGAAGAGAAGAAAAGGGTGCAGTATCTATCCATGAAGACAGCTGGAGAATGGAAGATTAGATACACTGCCATGGGAGGATCGACACGTAGGAAAGTTCTAGAAAGAGACAAATTCCCTCTACATCATCCCTGGAGGCAATACCTCCCTTAGAGAGCTTCTGTGGCCCATACTTCCCAGCCAAGTAGGCTTTCACCGCATGTTGCTCAAACTTCCGGCTAATGTCTCTGTACTTTAACTCTGTGCCTAAGCATCTATAACCCTATCCCATCTCCACCTAGACTGTGAGGTCCCCCAGGTATTTCTGCATCTCCACACCACACCCCTACACTGCCCACCAACACACACACACACACACACACACACACACACACACACACACACACTCGGGGCTCTGCTATATGCTCAATCACTGTTCAAACCATCTGATGTTCATTTGAGCCTAAAGCTGAGCTGCAGTGCTATGTGATGATGTTGATAGTAGCTTCCTTTCAGGTACCTGAAAGAGATAGTGGGGTTGTGTGGGGGAATGGGAAAGATGCTACATCCCAGCCTGGGAGTCCCCACACAAGGCCTATCTCCTAGAGATGGGAGGCTCAGCTAGCCTTGCTGTTTATCTCCTTGTAGACCCCAGGACATCTCAGGCCTTGGATCCAGGTGAGTAAAATGTGCCTGCCTCAATCCCCGCTTCACTCCTTCACCTCCATCCATGGGCAGCGGCACCAAGCGACTGCCAGCCAGGAGACCCGCCCGGAGCCTGGAGCAACAAGATCTCTGCAGGTCTGTGAATACTGTGTGAATACCAGAGTCCCTTGACACGTGGGCCTGAGTACCCCCGGGCACTGGGCTCCCATCAATGGGATGAAAGCTGTAGAGGAGAGAACCCTAGCCCCAGATCACGGACGTGGTTCTGTGGACCTGGGCTACAGCTTAACTTTCTCGGTTCCCCATGCTTTTGCTCTTCCTTCATAATCATATGAGGCTTACACTCAGGCTAGGGTAACAAAAGCCTATGCTTTTTACTGAGTGCTATTTTTGATGTTCAATTTCGACTCTTTAGTTGGCATGTATTAACTTCCCTGCAGAAACAAAGATAAAATTTTAAAGTAACCAAGGATAGCACTGATAGGGAAGAGAATTACCCAATAAATCTGAGGGAAAAGACAAAGTCTCTTAAGAATTGGCACAGATGAAGAGACAGGAAAATGTACATGACATCTCAAAAGCCATCCAGTTCTGCCTCCAAACAAATTAAATATTCTCTGTCAACAGGCTTCTAAGTGATGAGTTGGCACTTAATTGAATATTTGCTGGGTCAGGGAGCTCATTCACTTAGGAAGAGCTGCTAAGTTGGGGTAAGAATAGCATGTTAGGAACTTCGTCTTCAGTTCCTGCCGCTTATATCTACTCACTCTGGTCCCACTCTCTGGAAATTTGGGCAATTTCTTCAAGAGAGACAGCAACAGCCATGAATGACGTGCTCTTCTAAACTTTTGCTTCCTGAGACTAGAAACCCCCCACTCAATTTTTTCCCGTTTTTAATAGGCACTACTTCTCGATTCTTTCCAAACTTGTTTCTCTTTCTCTGAGTCACTGCAACGTGACCATGATCCTCTGAGAAGGCAGAACCCAGCACTAGCCCCAACCATCCAGGACTGGAGTAGGTGTGGGCATGTTAGTACGTCCCAGACGACCTCTGTAAGGGCAAATCCGGACAGAGTCCATTTCGTTTAAGGGCAAACTGAGACTGACTACGTTGTGTTCTGTGTCCTCCACCTTGAGTCCCCAGCACCTGCGCAGAAGCTTAAAACCTGCAACTTCCCGGTTCCAAAAGAACCACACCCAGTGACCTATGTAACAGGACTCTGACCCCTCCTCAGCCAATTGGCTAGGGTCACGACCATCACCCCTCCCGCTGCCCTAGACCCCTTTAAAACTCTTGTGCCTTTGGAACCCTCTCTCTCTTGACCCACCGCTGCATCAGTGCAGGTAGGAGATTGAGCTCGAGCTAGCTCGAATAAAGGCTCTTTGTTCTTGCATCGGACTCGGCTCCCTGGTGGTTTTTGGGGTTCCCGAATTCTGGGCATGACACTTCCCTCGGTTGAGAGCCCACTCTGTGGAGGCTAGAGTGGGGGTCACGGCTGTGAGTGAGAAGGCCAGGGAAACCTTAGTCCCTGAAGATGAGGAAGTGCAGGAAAAAGAGAGCACTCCTCTCCCTGCAATACTCAGCCCCCTACTGTTGTTGCTATAGATCAAAAGTTTATCTCCTGTTCCTTGCAGGTTATCGTCAGTCCTGGAAAGACGTCCTGCAGCAGCGACCACAATGCACAGGCCCCTGCCGGCCCTGTCAGGTCCCCAAGCTGTGCTCCCCACCCCCAGCTGGTGCAAGTCCACCCTCCTCCACACTGAAAGGAAGAGCATGGAATTGGAAGTCGCTCTTCAGAGGCTCCCTGCCCTCAAACCACTGGGCATTCAGTTGTCCCTGCCTCTCTCCAATCCCCTTCTGGCATGAACAGAAAACACGACGCAACCGGGAGTGACTTTAATCTACTCCAGGAGAAAGACATCTTCACACACGGCCCATGTGACTGCGGTTTATCAACAGTGCCCTCCCAGCGCCCCCTTCAGGAAACAGCAAGAATTGGCCAAGGAGGCATGGTTTTTTAGGCATCCTTCCGGAACACCATTCTCTGTTTCCAGCCTGCTGCGGACAGGACCGGCCAGTTCTTCTGCCTGCTGCTTCTGCTGCCACTGCTGCCTCTGCCAGGTCCCGGAGATAATTCAAAGTGTGAATTCACTGCCCTTCCTTAACTCTCTGTACCTCCGGTTTCACCATTCTGGGGAACTTGAGTAACCACGATGATGGAAAATAGCCAATAGCCAAGAAAGTAACACTGCCTTAAACAGTTTAAAATTCTTCAGAATTTCTTCACTTTATTTCCTCACCTTCAGCCAAGAAAATCTCACATATCCTCTAAATCACTTCCTCCCCTCTTAGAAGAGCTCAGTGCTCTCTCTGCCGCTGGCCTTTTCTGGACCCTCTGAGAGGATGTTCCTTTCCCGAGGGTCCCTCCAATGAAAGTGATGTGAGAACATCCCCGACTTTGCCCTCTTACTAGGCCTGGGGAGGGGAGAATGCTCCCACAAGGAAGGAGTGGCTGGGGCAGGTGAATAATCTTTAGGGCTTGTCCTTGAAAGACCCTGGGGACAGTCATGGGCCACTGAAGAGGGAGGAAGGAGTA
>PITB01038133.1:0-10295 GCA_004024585.1 Paradoxurus hermaphroditus
CCGAAGAGCCGGTGGGGGGTGTCCTCCCTGAGCACGGGCTGGGGGCTCAGGGAGGGTCCCCCTTCACGAACCTGGCTCTTGTTTGTGAGGGGAAGACGGGAGCAGGGGGTCCTCAGGGAGGCAGGAGGTCAGAGGCCACGTCCCTGCTGGGAGCGCTCACCGCAGCTGGTGGGCGCCCCCTCTGTCCCCTCGTAATGGTGGGCTGAACCCTTCCCAGGTCAGGGCCCTGGGCGCTGAAGACGCCCGAGCGGGTAATCCCGGCACTGCTGGGCACCATACTGCTGCCGAGCTCAGGGAACCTGCAGCCCGTCGGGCCTGGCCCGGCCCCCGGGCCCTGCCATTTCCGATCGAGTCAAGGTGAGATCTGAGGCCGTGCCACGTGGCGGGCACGTCGGGGACTCCTGTCCAGGTCTGCTGTGCTGACCCTAAACGCTCTGGCTTTTGTTGGCAGGAGAGCATTAAAAACCAGACCGGCCCCGGGGTGCCCGAGGGACTGAGTGGGTGAAGCGGCCGCCCGATCCCAGCTCAGGTCACGACCTCACGGTTCCCGGCTTCCGGCCCCGCGTCGGGCTCTGCGCTGTCAGCGGCGCCTGCTTGGGATTCCCTCTCACCCTCTCTCTGCGCCCCTCCCCTGCTTGCTCACACATGCGCGCGCTCTCAAAAATAAATAAATAAACATAAAAGAAAGAAACAGAGGGAAGTATGGCTCAATTTTTGTTAAAAATACGTGGTGTGTGCCGGAAAATTGTTCAGGGTGTGGCTCAGAATGCCACCCTTGTGCTCCCCGGTGGGGAGGGGTACGGATAGTTCTTATTTTCTCTACTTTCCTGTGTTTGTAAAAAAGTTTTTAATGTTTATTTGTTTTTGACAGAGAGAGAGTGAGAGAGTGAGCTTGAGGGGGGGAGAGGCAGAGAGAGAGGGAGACACAGAATCCGAAGCAGGCTCCAGGCTCCGAGCTGTCAGCACAGAGCCCGACGCGGGGCTCAAACTCATGAGTCGTGAGATCATGACCTGAGCTGAAGTCAGACACTTAACCAGCTCTCAAAACCATTTTCTACAAAACCAGCTTTGTCTTCCCTGATCAAGGGGATTCCTTCCAGAAAGTTCCTTGTGGCAGCTCCTCAGGGTCTCCCAAGACCTGCAGGTGGGGCTCCTGCAGCTGACTTGTTTTCTGGTGCTGCTGGCCCCCTCCCCGGCTGCCCCTGTCAAGAGACTGCTCTTTCTCTGCCCGAGCGCGCGTGCAGGCGGCCACCCACCGCCCAGCGCACCTGTGTGCCGGCCCCTCCAGGAGGGGAAGCGGGGAGCTCTGGATGCAGATTCTGAGAGGGACAGAGAGCGATGACTTTCCGTGTGACAGCCTCGCCCTGTCCGTTCTCTGTGTGGAAGGGGGGCCCGTCCTTCGCTCCTTCCTGGGGATCTGTGTGCTCCACTGCCCGGTGATGGCAGAAGCGGAGATCCTGAGACCTGGCGACAAATCCCCCAGACCAGGGCTTTCCACTTCTTCGATGCCAGTAAGACTGAGGGGCGGCTTGACGGACTCGCGGCGGGCGCACGTGAGGGCGGGCTCGATCGCCAGGCCATTCTCGGCCTGCCCCTGGAAGTTGCCGCGGCCGCCCCTGCGGACTCGGAGCGAGAGCCGGTGCTCTGGGCTCAGGCACAATCAAAGGTGGGGCGGGGCCTCGCGGTGGGGCCAGCCTGCCGTGGCCCTGGTGACCTACTGCAGACGCGTTCGCCCGGGGTGGAGGCCGATGCCTTCCTCGTGGAACTCGCCTGTGGGATGGCTGTTCACCAAGACCGTCACACACTTGTGCCGTGTGCACCGATGTGTGCCGCTACTGTTCAGGTGGTAAGTCATTCTGGAAGAAACTTTTAGCACTCAGTCATACGGTCACAGAAAGGTTTTATTTATTTATTTTAAAAATGTTAATGTTTATTTATTTACTTTTGAGAGACAGAGAAGGAGGGAGACACAGAATCCGAAGCAGGCTCCAGGCTCCGAGCCGTCAGCACAGAGCCCGACGCGGGGCTCGAACTCACGAACCGCAAGATCGTGACCTGAGCCGAAGTCAGATGCTTAACCAACTGAGCCACCCAGGCGTCCCCAGAAAAGGTTTTAAAAATCTGTTTGTCGGGACACCTGGGTGACTCGGTTGGTTAAGCGTCCGGCTTCGGCTCAGGTCATGATCTCATGGTCCCTGGGTTTGAGCCCCGCGTCGGACTCTCTGCCGTCACTTCAGAGCCTACTTGGGATTCTCTCTCTTCCCCTTTCTCTGCCGCTCTCCTTCTTGCAGTCTCTCTCTCTCAAATATAAAAATAAACATTAAAAAGTAAGTAAAATTCTGTTTATTATTGTAGAGGTGTATGACAGGCGATCAAAAGAGACTTTGGGGCATAAAAATGCGTTCCGTGCAGATAAAATTACATGAAGAAAGTGGATGGAAATTCAGGAGGCACAGGAGCCGGGCGCCCTGCGTGTCTGCCCACGAGGCGCTCTGTGCCCGCCGATGCGGGCAGGCCAGTCGGGGCCACGCGGAGGCCGAGAGCTGCCGCCCGTCAGCAGTGACAGGGTGCCGGCTGCCCCGCCTCGGGGCTTGTGCAAACCTTCGCTCAACAGTGTGTCCGTCGGCTTGGGTTTTCCCGGTTCGGATAAGAGGAGAGGCGCTGGGGGGCACCTCACCGGCCGAGAGTCCAGGTAGTGCCCCCGCCCCCGCCCAGATCTGGACAGAATCTGGGTTTCCGAGATTTCCCTTTTGTGGTAGGTGAGGACGCTCTGAGCCCCGCGGTAGCTGTCGCTTGGTCTTCGCGGCTCCCGCCTGTGCCTGGAGCCGTCCCCACACAGATGCGCTCCCTGCCCCCCGGCACACGGCACACGGCACACCGCACCGGCTCTGCAGCAGGACCCGGAGCTTCCGCGCGTCGGCCACATAAGCGGCCCTCCTCCCGCACCTCTCCTCGAGGGATGGCCCCAGCGGGTCGGGGCGACCATCTGCCCCCACAGACACCGTCGCAGGAAGCCCAGAGCCCGCTGCTCACCGGGTGCAGACCTGCCCCGCAGAGGGAGAGCCCTCTGCTCAGAGACCCCAGCACCGGCTCCCGGTTCCCACCCGTGGGGGTCAGTGTGATGTGGGGCAGGGGGGGTGGGCCCTACAACTAACTGGCTTGGCTTCAGCTTGCCTCTGCTATTTCTCTGGGAAGAATCAGGATCTATGGCTCGAACGGAAGCTCCGGGTACAGATGGGTGCCCAGTGTGAGCCTCTAAAAAGGCAGCTGTTTGGCCCCAGGGTGCGGGGGTGAATGGGGGCATGGAGCCGGGGGGCCAGGCGGCTGCGAGAGCTCGGGCGGGGGCTGCAGGGATCTGCCCAGGTGCTGGGTGCCCGGGGTAGAGCGAGGGGCCCGTGGACGGGGTCCCCGCCTCCTCGGACCTCAGAGGCGACGGCACACACCAGTCAGTGTCTAGTGTCCGTCCAGGAAAGCGGCCCAGCGGGTCATGATCTCACGGTCACAGGAAGTGCTTCCTGAGGACGCGTCCTGGGCTCCCCCGTGCGGGAGTGGGGGGTGCTTGCTCAGAGGGTCCAGTAAGGGTCTCCTAGGAGTCGGGGGAAGAGCGTGGAGGAGAGAGAATGATGGAGAAGCCACATCTGGGAAGACACCGGCGGGGATTTCCCCCAGTGGAAGAAATACGGGGGTGTTCTGATGAAGGGACGGAGTTCAGCGCAGGATGAGCGGAACCACATCCCCTGAGACACAAGGCAAAAGCGCAGGACGTGGAGGTGGAAAATAAGAACAAAGACAAGACAGTGTAGCCATAAAGAAAGGGGAAACCCGGTGATTTCTCTCCACGGCCCCGGGAGCTGAAACAGAGACTGACCGCAGCCCAGAACCCCCTTCCCAGACGGACGCCCACGAGGGGCACACGGAGCCCGGGTCCAGGCTCACCGATAGCGACACCGTCAACCGTCCGTGGCCTCTTATTGTAAGATTTGTTATCATCACACGCACGTCAGTGAGAAGGGGAGGCTCACAGGGAAGCCGGTGGGAGAGAAGACTCAGCATTGAGGCTGGAAAACGGTAACATGTCGACAGGTGTCATTAGGTATTGATCGTGTGAGAAATTATGTGCCGTCCTACCGAGAAATGATGCAAGCCTCGGGTGCAAGCTGTGTGTAATTTAAGCTTTTCAAGTAGCCACATGAAATATATAGCAGGGGCGCCTGCGTGGCTCAGTCGGTTGAGCATCTGTCTTCAGCTCAGGTTGTGACCTCACGGTTCATGGGTTCGAGCCCCGCGTCGGGCTCTGTGCCGACAGCTCAGAGCCTGGAGCCTGCTTCGGATTCTGTGTCTCTCTCTCTCTCTCTCTGCCCCTCCCCTGCTCGAGCTCTGGTCTCTCTCTCTCAAAAATAAACATTAAAAAATACGTATGGCAAAAATAAATAGGCAAGGTTCATTTTAATAATGCAATTTACTTAAACAGGTCTAAAACGCTACTATTTCAGCACGTAATTAACAGGCAGACCAGGAGACCCGTGCGTTCACACCGACGTCTGCAAAGGCGCCTGTTGGTCACGCCGACGACCCGTCTCAGCTCCGCCTGGCCCCGTTCGGGGGCTCACCAGCCCCGTGTGGCGGGGGCTGCCACCGTGGACGGCAGAGACCCGGACAGCAGGACAGAGGGAGGGGCCCTGGCCGTCCTCTGCCTGGGACAGCGGGTGGTGGTGGCACAGCCCTGTGCCCAAGGGCTTGAGCTGTGTAATTTTATACTCATTTTGTTCCGTGGAAGGTTTGAAGGTTGGGTGTCGGGTGGCCGCCCCACAGGGCGGGTCAGTAGGTGGTTTTCTCAGTAATTACACTCAGTTGTCCCCACGACTCTTTCCAGAGTGGAGGGGCTGAACTACGGACAAGACAGACACGGAGCGACTGTGCGTGTACCATAATTTTAGAGTAAAAATGCCATATTTTGCTGTTCGGAGTGAGCGCTCTTCAGGACTGTGGGTGGGCGGGGCCCAGGGAGCTGGGGTTGGCGCCGCTCCGGTTCCAATTGTGAACTGAACACACGCGTGGTTCTGAGGGGCCCTGTGAGGACCCCGCATCCCACCAACACGTGCGAGAGTGTGTTATCTGCTCTGCAGGCTTGAGAAGCCCTGCCCGAAGGCCGGTGGGGGGACTGAGGCTTCCTTGTGTTCCCGGCTTCACGTGGGCAGAAGACCGAGAGGTTTGGGTTCGGGTTTGGGTTCCGGGAGATGTT
The DNA here is from genome assembly GCA_004024585.1 of Paradoxurus hermaphroditus. Classification (NCBI taxonomy): domain Eukaryota; kingdom Metazoa; phylum Chordata; class Mammalia; order Carnivora; family Viverridae; genus Paradoxurus; species Paradoxurus hermaphroditus. Next base: position 5,243 of record PITB01038133.1, read on the forward strand.
TGTTTTCCTGTTCACAGTTTTCAGAATCTCTGTGCTTTTTACAATCAAAAATAGTGCTTAAAAAAATCGTTTTGTGTTCAGTAGACTCTGGCAAGGCGAGGCCACTCTTTAAGAAGGGTTCACATAAGTGAGACTTGCTAGCTCACCTTTGGGTAACTGGAGAGTGCTGCTCGGCGGCCTGTCCCTGAGCCTTCTGTCCCTGTGCTGGGTCGTGGAGGGGAGGCCCTGACGGGGCGGGAGGAAACCCCAAGTGTCGGCGCGGAGGCGAGGGGTCTTCTGTCGCTGTGGTGTGGTTTGGGGCTCCTCTCGCTGCCCATGGACCCGGGGCAGTGCCCTTCAGGTGCCCAGGCTGCCTGGGGCTGGCCTGGGGGGGACATGGGGCTGGGGCCTGAAATGGGTCCTGGTCCCGGCTGTTGGGTGGTCAGTCGTGGGGAGAAGCCTCGGGGAGGGCAGGCTTTTGGGACCGCCTGGCGGCCTTGGTCCAGACTGGCACCAGGCCGCCAGCCTCCCGAGATCAGCCCCAGGTGTCTAACCTGCCCACAGCAGGGCAGCCCCGAGATGCTTGCTCCCGGCCTTTCCCGGGCAACGAGAGACAGCTGGAGGTCACTCTGTCTAGTTCCAGAGTCCAGGCAGGCCAGCCTGCCCACACATGCGTTCTGTGTCCCCTCCTCCCTTCCCGCACCGTGCCGCAGGCCAGAGGGGCCGGGGAGGCCTCTGATGTTCCGGAGCTGTTCGGGATGGAGGAGAGAACCCGGAGGGGCCGGGGGACCCCGAGGGGGGCAGCGGGAGCAGGTCGGGCAGCCCGGGGTGGGGGGCGGGTGTGAGAGGGGTCAGCCCCTGCTGAATCACTCGGCGGGAACTTCCGCCGGCTCCCCTTGTGGCCGGGCGTCCCCGCAGGGCCCTCGCCCTCCCCAGCCCGAAGGCTCTGTGCCCCGGAGGTCCCTCGCGGTCACGTGAACGCGTGACAGTAAATGGAACATTCAGGCCCTCTTCCGACAGGTCACGTCCCTGTAGGCCACACGCCCGCCTTGGCCTCCTGCACGCACGGCCTGTCACTGCGGTGGGTCGGCCGAGTCTCGGGGCCGCTGGCTCTCCTTCCTCCGTGTCCCACTAGGGTGGGGCTGGGGGCTGGGGTCCTCTGGCGACTCACCCCCAGGCCTCAGGCGTGGGCTCACTGTGGGCTTCAGCTGGGGCGGGATCGGCTGACGCCCCTCAGAGGGCGTTCTGGGCACGCGGGGCCCTGGTTCTGAGCCGCTGGCTTGGGACAGACTCAGCGGCTCGCCCTCCTCTGGGCCCGGCCCCGGGGCGTCCCGAGCAGAGGGGTGCCCTCTGGGCCTGGATGCCCGGCCTTCTCCCTGGGCTGACCCCTGCGCCCTCCTGCCGACCTCAGGCGGGCCGCAGCCCCTCACCTCGGCTTCCCTGAGCTATGATCTTGTCCTCAAGGCGTCCTCGATGGACACGAGACCAAGAGGGAGGGCTAGCCCGTCTCCTCTGTCCCCGGGCAGCCCCCGATCTACCGTCTGTCATAGGTGTAGTTTGCGTAGGGTGCAGTCTGTCTGCGTCTGGCTTCAGCTCAGCCTGAACACTCGGAGACTCCTGGGGTCCCTGCCCCCTGTTGCCGAGGCGTGGCCCTCTGTCCGGCCGGACACGGCTCATGTGGCTTGTCCCCGGGTTGTGACTGCTCCAAATAAAGCTGCTCTGCACACTCACACTCACACACTGCCCTGCACACGCACACTGCTCTGCACACACGCACGCACACTCTGCACACTCACACGCATTCACACGCTGCTCTGCACTCTCACACACACGCACACACATCTTTGTGTGGACACCTGCTTTCAACGCCCGTGGGAGAAATGGGACCGCACGCCTGGGTCATATGGTTGGTGAATGTTTCACTTCTTGAGAAACTGCCAAACTGTTTCCCAAAGGCTGGCCCGCTCTGCACCCCCACCGCCAGGTGCGAGGTTCCAGGCGCTCTGCACCCTCACCGGCACTTGGGACAGTCGGTTTTAAAACCTAGCCTTTCCAGCGGCCGTGAGGCGGTGGCGCTCCGTGGCCTGAATCTGCATTTCCTGGTGGCCGTGTGTTGAGCATCTTTTCATGCCGCCAGTCGTAGGTCCTCTTTAGTTCAGTGCAGGTTCAGATCTTTTGCCCATTTTTTTAAATTAAATTTTATTTTTTTTAACGTTTATTTACTTTTGAGAGACAGAGAGATAGGGCAGGAGCAGGGAGGAGCAGAGAGAGAGGGAGACACGGAGTCTGAAGCAGGCTCCAGGCCCTGAGCCGTCAGCACAGAGCCCGACGCGGGGCTCGAGCCCACAAACCGTGAGATCATGACCCGAGCCGGAGTCGGACGCTTAACCGACTGAGCCCCCCGGACGCCCCCTTGTGTGGGTTTATTTCTGGACTGCGTTCTGTGGCACTGTGACAGCCAAAAGCATCCCCAGATGCCCCCAAACACCCGCTCGGGGGAGCACTGACTGTGGAACCCCGTGTGAGGCGTGAGGCGTGAGGTGCATATACCCGGTGGTCGAGCTCATGCATCACGCAGTGGTCTTATGAAACCAAGTCTGTGCCCTTGCGGAAGAACATTCCACGAATCTGAGGAAAAACCGCTCTTTGCACGTTGATGGTTGTGCTTTGGGCGGCTCTGTTCGCTCTTTCTCCCCTGCTCGGCCCCACTCCCCTGGGCCCCTCAGGTGGGCTCCCTGTGGACGTGGGCAGGGATCTCGTCCTAGACACTTTGTCCTGCCTGCGTCTGGGACGGCCTGGCGCTTGGATCCCTTCAGGAGGCAGGCAGCCTGTTTGCAGGCACCACGCGGGGTCCCCAGTCAGCGGCCGAGCTGGCATCGGTCACCTCCAGGGCGCCGCGGCGGGCGCACGGCGACGTGGGAGCCCGCTGGGGTCCAGCTTTCGCTGCTGTTGTGGGGATTCATGTGAAGAGTTTATTTGCCCACTATTGTTGAAGGGGGTCTTTTTATTTTTTGCTTAACTTTGTTTGTTTTTACCCTGACTCGAAAGTCCGCATCCGAATCACTTTTCTGCAGCCCTCGTCCTTGTTTTTTTCTGAGCAGACGCCCCTTGGGTCTCTTCTGCCGTACGTTGAACCTCCGGAATGTCTCTCTGTATTTTTCCTCTAAAAATGCTTTAACACCAAGCACAGTTGACCTTTGAACAACACAGGGGTTAGGGGTGCTAACCCCCACGCAGCCGAAACTCTCTGCGTAACGGTCGACTCCCCCAGAACTTAACCACTGTAGCCTATTACTGACTGGAAGCCTTTCCGATAACATAAACAGTACGTTAACCATATACTTTGTATGTTGTATGTATCATTGCTGTAATCTTATGATAAAGTAACCTGAGAAAAGAAAATGTTATTAAGAAGAATCATAAAAAAGGGGCGCCTGGGGAGCTTAGTCATTTAAGCGTCCCGACTCTTGATTTCGACTCAGGTCACGATCTCATGGTTCGTGGGTTCGAGCCCCACGCCGGCCTCTGTGCTGACAACGCGGAGCCTGCTTGAGATTCTCCCTCTCGCCCTGGCCCTCCCCGACTCACACTCTCTCTGTTTTTCTCAAAAATAAATAATACAAAACTTTGAAAAAAATCATAAAGAAGAGAAAAATACATTTTCAGCACTGGACTGTATCTATGGGAAAAAATTCCGCACGGAAGCCGGCCCCGTGGCTCAAAGGTCAGCCGTACAGGCTCTTGCTGGACCGTTTTGCAGACACTTTCTATCGTCCGATAAGATGGTGCGTTGGTGACACCTGCCCAGGAAAGAGGGAAACCTCCCGGGGGCTCTCTGGCCTGTGCCCTTGGTGTCGAGCAACAGGGAAGTCAGGTGCTTCTAAGTTTTATTTATTTGCATCGTTTGATAAACGGAATGATAACCACGGTACCGAAGAGTGTGCCGAGCGAGCGCGGCGTGGGTGGCCGTGTGCAGCCGCGAGGCCCCCCTCCCGCCCCGGCCGTCCCGGGAGCTGGCCGAGCCAGCGGGTTGTGTCCGGGGGCCACCCCTGCTCCTGAGGCCCCTCTGCCCTCTTGCTGCTGCCACTTTCCCGACCCTCTTGTCCCCCGGCCGTCCCAGACTGTGTGTGCCCTCGATATCTCTGTGACTCCATGTCTCTCCCTCACACACACACCTCTCCCTGCTTCTCCTTTTTATTTTTTGCTTAAAAAAGAAGTGGGACCTAGAAACCGAGCAGGTTTGAATCCCGAGAACAGCCGGACTCGAGTCCGGTGCAGACACCTTTACCTGTCCGTCATCCTTCCTGTGGAGGGCGGGCACGGCGTCCTTTGCTAGAACCACCTAGAACTCCACATCACACAGAAGGGTCGGAGATACAAGTGACCTGCCCCACGTGGATGCAGGCCCGGGCGGGCGCCCACCCTGCTCCCGTGGGGCCATCACAGGGAGGCTAACAGAGTCGCGGGCGAGGAGGAGGGGTGCGCGTGTGACCAGTGTCCCGGGCGGGCGCCCCATGCAGGGGCCTGTGCAGCACTGCCACGCTGAACAAAGCGCATCGTGGAGATGGTGCCCGGTCTTCTGAGTATGTCCTGCACCTCGGGCCCGCCCTCGTGGCTCTCCAGCGGGTTCTCGGCTCTGGGCCGGCAGGATTCGGGTCCAGGCTGTCCCCCGCCTGCCCGTGCTTCCCCTGCCCTGACAGAGGTGTGAAAAGAGAGTGTCCAGAACATGAGGCAGTGCCTGTTCTCAGAGGCACCAGGAGGCAGGGAGGGTACCTGCAGCCCCCAGGTGTGAGCTGGTGCACGGCAGCCCGGGACACCCCTGTTTCTGGGCCGGGGCGGCCAGGCAAGCCCAGGATCCTAGTCCCTTCTACCTGGGCTTCAGGCTGAGCTTGCTCAGGGCGAATTCACAGAAGACACGGACAGAAGGATTTCTGAGTCCCTCCAACATGCCCAGGACCAGTGGCCCCCTCTCCTCCCTACTGCACTCTGGCGCATTCGGGCACCGGGGTGGGGAGCGGGCACGGGGTGAGGTGTGGGCACTGGGGTGGGGAGCAGGCATGGGGTGAGGTGTGGG